>PISX010008662.1:0-80440 GCA_004024625.1 Mellivora capensis | reverse complement strand
AAGTTCTTTATAGATCCTGGATATCAACCTTTTGTCTGTACTGTCATTTGCAAATATCTTCTCCCATTCCGTGGGTTGCCTCTTTGTTTTGTTGACTGTCTCCTTTGCTGTGCAGAAGCTTTTGATCTTGATGAAGTCCCAAAAGTTCATTTTTGCTTTTGTTTCCTTTGCCTTTGGTGACATATCTTGAAAGAAGTTAGAGCACAATGGGTTTTTGTTTGTTTGTTTGCTTGTTTGTTTTCCCCCCATGCTGGTCTATTTTTTACTATTTTGTCCTCCTAAGTGGATAGTAGTTCACAGAGTGCACATAGTAGGTACACACACACACACACACACACACACACATACACACACATCCAACCAACAAGTCCAGCCGCGCCACCTGCAAAGTCTTGAATTCATTCCCTTGGTCTGGGCCCTCCCTATTTCTCATCTAAATTATTGCCGTGATCTTCAACAAGTCTTTCAGCCTCGGCCTTTTGTCCTCTCCTGCACTACACAAAGGTTTCGTTTCACTTTGTTTAAACCTCTATTCCGTCTAGTCACAATCCTCCATTAAATTTTTCTGCCTTCTTGTTGTCCAGAGGATAAAGCCCATGCCTTTCAGTTCCAGATCCAACCTTGGCCGTTAAATATGTGCCGGTCACGGGGCAACAAAAACAGAGCCTCAGGGGGAGGAGAAGCCAGCCACGCTGCATGGCTTCATGGAGCATAGAGTCTGTGACCACACCATCAGACAGATAATTACAAAGTAGGGTAAATGCTGTGAAGGAAAAATGAGGGTGCTTCTATGAGATACTGTCACAAGGGGGGGAGTTTCAGAGGCCTGTGTGAGTAAATCCTGACTGGGTGCAGACCAGAGGGTGTCCAAGAGTTAGATAGGGAAAAGTGAGAGGAAAAATATTTCAGAAGGAGACATCACCATGGGTAAAGGTTCTGAGGGAAGAGAGAGATTGGTGAGTTTTAGGACCCAAAAAGGCATCATGGCAGGGAGGCTCTGAGTGAGGGGTGGGTAGTGAGTGTTGACCCTGGAGAGAGAGTTAGACAGGGTATGTGTAGGTTTCTCTTAAATGTATCAAGCAGCCAGTGGTGGGTTTTGTAGGGGAGTGATCTGACTTAAAGGTTTTCACTTGTGTTGAGCTGTTCCAGTCACCTCAGAGTCCTCTTCGTTTCCCTTACACATTGATGCCTATGCCCTGGTCTCTTTCCTCTTCCCTCACCTGGGGACACCCTCACCTTTTTCCACCTCTAGGAATTAGCAGAGCACATGGTAATAGGAGGAGCCCTGGAACTAGGCACTTTCAGTGTGTGTGATCTTGGCTGTGTTCCTTTAACCTAACTGTGTCTCAGTTTCTTTTGTAGAAGGGGGAAATAATAAGGTTACTGCAAGGTTATCAAGGAGATGCCATGGGCCTAACCCATAGTATTTCCTATAAAAGTGTTTGCTTCCTTTTTTAAAAAATATTTTATTTATTTATTTATTTGCCAGGGAGAGAGAGAGAGAGCACAAGCAGGCAGAGTGGCAGGCAGAGGCAGAGAGAGAAGCAGGCTTCCCGCTGAGCAAGGAGCCTGACATGGGACTCGATCCCAGGACCCTGGGATCATGACCTGAGCCAAAGGCAGCAGCTTAACCAACTGAGCCACCCAGGCGTCCCTGCTTTGTTATTTTACTGTTATCAATAAGGTTTTCCTCAAATGTCACTAACCTTCTCTTACCTTTTCGGGTGTAATTAATTACTCCCCCCCTCTGTGCTTCCGCGCTGCTCTGGTTGCTTTTGTCACCCCATCATAGTTAGTTGACTATGTATCCTTCCCTCTTTATAGATTATTAACTCCATACGGGCAGCAATGAAGTAGCTAGCATCAGGCACCTGGCGTTTACATTTCTCCTCTACCGGTTATTAACTCTGACCTTGGGTAGATTGTGCAACTTTCTGATCTTGGTTTCCTCATCTATGAAGTGAGGATGACATTATCCATCCTAAGGGTTTGGTTTTATTTTATTTTGTTTTTGGTAAGGATCATAGCGGCCCAACAGCGAGTCCTTAGTAAATGTATGTGTTTCTCTTTCCTTGCCCTGCCAATTCCTAGGGTAGAAACGACTATTCAAGAACAGCCTGGTTACTCGCTCACGAGGCTGAGTGAGGTGTCGCATGAATAACCAATAAGGGTTTTGTAAATGAGTAAAGCAAAACAGAACACAAGCACAAAATAAGCTAAAAGGAGAGATTCTATTGTTAAAAAAAAAAAAAGACTATCTTGTACTTGTGATACTGCACAGATATATCTTGAGTTTTAAGTTCATTTGAGGTATGTTTGTCCAGGGGCGCCTGGGTGGCTCAGTGGGTTAAGCCTCTGCCTTCGGCTCAGGTCACTATCTCAGGGTCCTGGGATCGAGCCCTGCATTGGTCTCTCTGCTCAGCAGGGAGCCTGCTTCCCCCTCTATCTCTGCCTGCTGCTCTGCCTACTTGTGATCTTTCTTTCTCTGTCAAATAAATAAATAAAATCTCTAAAAAAAAAAAAGTATGTTTGTCCAATAGTATATCTTTTTAAATTTAATTTACCCTTAGCATTTTAGAGGAAGGTGAACATTAGGGCCTGACCTGAAATTAAGGTAGAGTGCTCTTTAGAACACAGCTTGAAAGCTATTAAAATACAATATTAGAAGCAACCAATTAGAAGACTGCTCACCCACTCGGGTCTTAGTTTTCTTATCTATAAAATTTGATGGGACTGATAGATTAAATGATTTCTAAGATTCCCTTAAGCTCTTGAATTCTATGGTTTTGTGATTCTCTGATTCTGAAGGCTTGTACACACAATTGCAACAGCTTAAGATGCCAGATAAAAGCCAAATGGTGAAAGACAAAGGAAATTAGCAAAGCACTAAGTAGTTAACGGTCTGGAGCCATTTAATGGGGGGAGCAGACAGTCTTCCTACCTCAACAATAATTGAGTTTCATAATGATGACACTGAGTCATCCAAAAAGGTTAAATTTGGTTCAGTGTGCTCTCCTTAAAAGGTAAGGGAATGTGTAAGGCACTTTTGGAAAGGTTTTTACGGATAATATTTTAGTATTTATGTTAGTTTTTATTCAACTGGAAAGGTTAAACTTCAGTTGAATTTGGAAAATTCACTTATTGAATATTTACTTTCTCTTCTAGAAGTGAACTGTTATTTTAGGGCCTACAAAGGTCTTCCCAGTACAAAATGTTCATCACTCTTCTCTCATGGTTTTACCCTTTTCTTTGTCCTTGATTTCATTCATAACCTCACACCATTTCAGTCACTCACTCTTTCATTTATTCCACAGGCCTTTCTTAATCACCTCTATGTACCAGGCAGCAGTGGTCAAAGATAATAAGATAATAAGACTTTGTCTCTATGTTCAAGGAACTCTTTGGCTAGTGTGAAAGATATTTGTGTAAATAAATAATTGGAATGCAGTATAGTAAGTTCTATAATGAGAATGATAAATATAGAATGTAGGTAAAGATATAGATATAGCTATATAGGGAAAGTTTGGGTGGAATTTTAGAGTGACTAGGACTTTTCCAGACAAATGAAGGCCAGGGAAAGGCATTTCAGGGAAAATGATAGAATGTTAGCAGACACTACAATCTGTAGTGTCATGGGCGACTGGAAGAAATGTAAGGAGCTTCATATGCTTGGAAAGTGCATTTAGGAGAAAAGAGTAGGTGAACCTGAAGAGGTTGAATCAGATACTACTACTGTGCTCTTATGCCATGCTAAGTGTTCTAGACTTTATATGTGGTGGAGGAGTGACAGTCATGTTCATGTTTTAGAAATACCAGTCTGGTGGCTGTGTGGAGGACAGACTTTGCAGCAGCCTACACAAGGGCTGAGAAGAGCTTGGGCCAAGGCAGAATTAGTGGAGGAAGGAAGGGAGGGAATGGACATGAGACTTTCCAGGCAGTGGAATCCACCCACTTAGAGATGCACATGATGCATGATGGGGCAGGTTAAGAAGAGGATGGAATTGGATGATTCTAGCTTTCTGTCCTGGATGAGTGTATTGGACGCAACATCCGCCAGGGGGTTCTGGGAAAGCTTCTGCTTCCCTGATGTAAGTACCACAGCTTCCTGTTTTCACCCCCTCGTTCTGGCAGAAAAGTGGAGAGAGGTGGCTTGAGGCCAGGAGTCCAGAAACCACTGGGCAGCTTTGAGATGGCATGCATGAGGAAGGACATCCATATATTGGAAAGAGTAGAGCAAAAAGATAGAAAGAGCCAGCCTCCCAGCACCGTCATTGAGTGGCTCCCCTCCCCTGGCCTGCCGACCTCCGGGTTTCTCGTTATGTGAAACAAAGTCCACTTACATGCTCATATACATACCTCTGTGTACATTTATAACCTATATGGTGAAGAACAGTCAATTGTAGATGAGTTTCACAATGTCTTTGCATTTGTTTTTGTCTTATGAAGCCCTGAAACCAGATTTCTTTTAATATATTTATATGGTGAATTTAATTGTTTCATTGGCTTCTAAGTTTTCCTTTGGTTTTTTATAGGACAAATTACTAAAGAAAAAGCTTCATCTTTGCAGGCAGACCTCTTGGGATACAGATGGGGAAAAAAATGTATATATAAAGATAGGAGCTGATATTTTGAACAAATTCCACAGGGAAATTTTATTGAGTTCTAAATGAATTACTAAATACTAGACTTGATCTGTGATAAAAATGCAAGTTTTAATAGAGCTTTTTACTTTTGATTTCTGTTGACTCTGAAAAAAAATATTTCTTATAATGTGTCATTAAAGAAGAGACTGGTTCTGTAGTAAAATTTTAAAAGAACATATTGGCTTTCTCTTTAGGCATCGAATCCAGTGATAAATCTTGAGCCCTAAAGAATAAAACAGTGAATCTGGAATCTTACCCAAATTGAATCTTTTCCATGTACATTTGTGTCTGGTTACATATTAAGGGAGATTACATCAGAACTGAAAGCTCTCTCTAGTCTCAAAATTTATACTTAAAAAAAAAAGAAAGAAAGAAAGTGGTGACTGCCATGGCTTCTCCAAGTAGGCCACGGACTATGCGTGGAACTCACTGCACTGTTTTTTCAAAGTCTGACATCCAAACAGCGGTATGTTGCTTTTGATACAAACCTGAGGGCTTGTTTTCTGATGGTGATTCAAAGTGTTTTTACACTTGCAGATTAATCTAACAGCTTTGATCAGGTGGCAATAAAGCTAAGAACTGGGCGTTATTAAATCGCTTTTCATTTAAGATGGTGGATGCAGCTTTGTTTGATACAAAGCTCTGGGGGAATTTGGAAGGAAAACTACAAGAACCAGAGGACAAGTAGGTCACAGCAGCATCGTCAGAGGGCGGAATGCAGGGCAGGGCTGTGCCTCAGGAGACTTCTGTTCTAACCATAGCTCTCTTCGCAACCGGGTGTGTGACCTTGGGCTACTTACTGGGGAACTCGTGCCTCAGTTTCGTCTCAGATAAGAGAGGGCCAGATCCAGCCTCTAGCACAGAGGGTATCCATTCACTCCAACCCAAAGCCAGTCCCATTTTTTGGGAAAGTATTTTCCATTCTCTATTTGAACAGCTCTGGTGACCATGGACACATCACCCCTCCTTGAGGAAACCCATTAATATTTTCAAACATTTTTGGTTGTCAGCAACTCATCTGGGAAGTATCTAGCCTAGGCCCCTCCATAGTGACAGAAGGTTGATCAGAGGTCGGCAGGGACCTGGGGGGAGGGAAATGGGAGTTACTGCCTAATGGCTCCAGAGCTTCCTTCAGGGCTGTTGAAGAAGTTTTGGAAGTAGATACTGGTGAGGGTTACACAACACCATGAATGTAATTGATGCTACTAAGTTGTGTACTCAAAATGGCCACTTTTGTATTATACACATTTTACCACATCAAAAGCCATTTCATCTTGGTTAACGCTGTGGCTTCAGGGGGAAGGTCGAGTGTCTCGAGTTTTACAGCAGAGGAAATGCTCTTTCAGGTCACACGGCCACAGAGGAGCCGGCTAAGGATCCGAACCTGAGATTTTGATGCTCAGACCATAGGTGTCCTAGGGTCCACGCTGCCATCACTGTTGTCACTGTTGGTAACACTCTTCTCACTATGCTGGGAGCCGGCCTCTATAGGGGAGGGCAGAACATTCCTGCCATTGCCGCTCAGTCTAGAGACTAAAACTCAGTTAATGGGGCCTGACGTAGCACTGCTTGTCTGGGCAGCCACAGCACACTGTTGATTCCTACAGAGCTTGTTTTTAACCAAACTGTGTCCTCCCACATCTGCTTTATAGGTGCTGCTCTTACAACAGCCCCCCTCCCATTTCTAAACCCGTGAGGATGGTATTTGGGATTTAAATGCAAGAATTTCAAATGTATCCCTATTTAAATAGGCATTGCTTTTTCTGATTCTTCCATCCTCTTATGATTATTTTGAATCTTGATTCTGGCACATATCATATTTGTTATTTCTTTCATCATAAAATGTTAATCCTAATTGTAAATCTCTTTTTTTTTTTTTTTTAGATTTATGTATTTATTTATTTGACAGAGAGAGCGCACGCACAAGCAGGGGGAGAGGCACAGGGAGAGGGGAGAACAGACTCCCCACTGAGCAGGGAGCCCGATGTGGGGCTTGATCCCAAGATCCTGGAATCATGACCTGAGCCAAAGGCAGATGCGTAACCAACTGAGCCACCCAGGTGCCCCCTAATTGTAAATCAAAATGACTTCAATTCCCTTGTTTAAGTTATTGATTAAAATGCTGAAAAGGAGCTCCGCCCGCTGCCTGTGGGATGAGCGTGAGCCTTCGCCTCTGACGTCACCTGTTGTTCACCAGCCACTGGGCTGCCGGCACGAGTGCGAGCTGGAGGACCCAGAGTTTTGCAACAGGCTGAAAGTGCCTCATCATTCAGGGATCTCTCTCAGCTCTAAAACCCAGTTCGGGGAGAGGCTCTGAATGGACACCAGCCTCCTGCCCTGGTCACAGGATTGGGCGGGCCACAGAGCAGGCGCCGTCCTCATCTTGGGCGCTGCAGATCTCCAGATAGTCAACAATTCCATGAAATGGCCACTCTCTATGTGATCTTGAGCAGGTTACTTAACCTCTGGGGGCCTGTTCTCCTGTTAGTAAAATGCCTCATACATATACACCTTATAGAGCTTGTGATGCTAAATGAGCTCATCCCTGTGAGAGCTTTCTAACAGTGCTTCCTGCATAGAACGCAGCTGAGAAGTGTTAACCACCATCCTTCTCTTCCTCCTCCTCCTTATTATTATTATTTACTTAGCCATGTAATTCACATCTTCAGAGAATCCAGTTTGGGAGGCTAGAGAACATACAAGCAGAAACTGAATTCTACAGGTTTCTGGGGCCCCGAAACTGTCTTCTGGATGAGAACCATCCTGGCTCTTTGTCCTTTCTCGCCGGGCCTGCCCCGGCAATATAAAAAATTAAAAAAAAAAAGTAAAATAAAATGCTGGAAAGGACTGGGTCACAGACACCTGACTGGTTAGCTGGTGGTCTTCCCATGGCCTTCCCCAGGAATGAAGAGCCCCTTCATATAGTGCTTATTCTGTTCCAGAAATTTTAAGTGCCTCATATGTTGAATATCATTGAGTCTGTGGAATGCCCCTACGAGGTGTTATTGTCGCAGTCGTCACTTCATACATGAGAGAATGAAGTACAGAGAAGGTAAACAGCTTGCCTGAGTCACACAGCCACCAAGGGGTAGAAGCAAGATTCAAACCCATAGGCTCTCTGCTTCCAGAGTCCATGTTCTGAAACTCTGCTGTCCTGCCACTGGTATGGGCCATGATTCCAGCCCATACTGGGGTAGGATAACATAAGGGACTCAGTGAAATCTGGTCAACGAGACTGCGGCCATAACATTCTTTAGATGTACCACTGATGGCAAAATAATAAGAAATGCCAGACCGAAGGACCTTGTTTTGTGTGTGCTCGGTCTTCTCCCAAGAAACTTGGGTTCTAAACTCCTGTTCTTTCATTTCTGCTCCAAAGATACCACTTTTTACTTCCCCAGGCACACTTCAGTCCTCCTCTTTTCTTACCTCTGCATTTTGTACAAATGTTTGTTGCATTTGGAACTGTATTTCAGCAACAAACAAACCAGAAACATTTACAGAGCGCCTAGCGGGCACAGAAGGCATTGCACTGGGTAATGGAAACACAGACGTGGGCAGATAGTGCTCCGGCCTCCGACACCCCCCCACCACCCCCCACCGGTCGGGGGAGCCACCATGCGAGGCCAGCCCTGGGGCCTGCCCTGTTGTAGGTGTTGTGCCAGTGCTGTGGAATGGCTAGTTGGAAGAGAATCAAGTGCTAAGAAAGTCTTTTAAGATGCTCAAGTGTGCATCCACACACTGTTTTTGTGCTTGAGACTAAGAGGACTAATTTTGACTATCATGGGTGCTTGCTTAGCCGCATTGTAGGGTCCCCAGTCCTTATCTGGGTGATTCGGTCAGCTTAAGCTAAACTGTGCTGTGCTGACAACTTGAAAATATGTGTAGCTCATAACAGTGAGAATTTATTTCCTGTTTCCCGTACCTGTCTTGGATTATAAACAACTTTTCTCCATGTGTTATCCCTTCTGGACCCTGGCTGAAGACATCAGCCCTCATCTGGGACATTAATACAGTCTCATTGCAGAGGAAAAGGAAACAGATTTCCCCAGGGATACCCATGCCTATAATTTTTAGGGATTTTCAAACTCTTGTTTAGTCCCAACAATCTGATGGCGGCCACTTACATGTGTTTTCTTGAGTTTTGAATATCACATGTTACCAGGGTAAATGCAACTTACTGACATATCCGAGAGAAACTTTAAGATTGACTGATAGGACCTTTTTAATTACATTTATAAAAATTGTCTTGTACCATAAGTCATCACTTTGTTATGCAGATTTCTCTATACAACTTCTGTTTTTCAAATAGCAATTTATCAGGAAAAGAGCTTTGCCATTAATTTAACTAATTTTACTGTGTGGAAGTATTTCAGTGTGTGTTCAGTGCACTTTTCCAAGAGAAATAACTGCTTAACAGATTATAGCAAAAATGAATATAAAGCTATTATTCGTGTACTCTTTACTATATATTTTAGCGGTTAGGATAAAGACTTCATTGCTAGCCTTGATAGAAATGCTAATCTATTTCTATCTTCCTACATGCAGCAGCAAAGTATACCTATTCTGCTAATTACCTAATTAAAAAACCCCAACAATTTGGTGCAAAATACATGTTAGTATAATGAGTTCTTAACAGTTGGGAAGCTTCTAGAATGACAATATTGTACTAGGAGGTAGCCCCATTTCCTTTGAACTTTTATAATAATAAAGAAGATATGCAGTTCACCCAGGGTACATTTTTTTTTCTCTTCAGAGCTACCTAAATAATGGAGCCAGGCTGTTGGGAGAGGTATATAAAAGAAAATCAATTGTGCTGACTGGTGAATTTTTCTTCATTGAGGATCTAATTACAGGGAATTGGACTTCTCTGAATCAGACATTAATGATTCGTAGGAGTAAGTTTGAGGACTGGGATACTGGATCTCCTTCAGAGGTTTGGGGGAAACAGAATGTCTCTTCATCCACTTGGGCTCTTAGGTATTGGCTGCACTCGGTGCTGGCCACCTTGTTAGTTTGATGGGTCTGGGACAGCGCTGTGTGGGGGAGTGGAGTGAGGGGCGTCTTCTCGAGTTGGGGAAAGCATCTAAGTGGGGGTGGGGCCGGTGAGTTGAAGGAACAAGAACCACCAGTGACTGTAGTTATGAGCACGGGGGTTGGTTGGTTGGGCTAGAGATAGATTTTAAAATAAGCAGGAAGAAAAGAAATTCTGTAATGATAAATAGTAAACATGATCAATTCCTCTTAGAATTTTCTGAAAATAGTTGGCACAGTCTGTAAAACTACAGGCAGATACATGTGACTATTTATGCAGATCCATCTATGGTATTTAGGATTGCAAGCCAATCCAAGCGGGCCTTTGAGAGAATTCCTATGAAGTCTAAGATCTTGCTTCCTACCAGCTCCTTCGCCCCTCCGATTTGCTGAACTGAAACTCTGTGGCACTGGATTTTCATTCCCTTCTTATGACGCTAACATTTACTGTGCTCTCTCACTTTGAGCTTAGCACAGCGTGATGCTCTTCTAGGTGTGAGAACCATTGGAAAAAATCCAGGCTTTGTGGATTGGGCAGAGCCACTGAGACCACCAAGCCTTGTCAGGGCATTTGCATTTGAGTCATGGGTGGGTGAATGAGCCCTGATTGCTCTGGCCCTACAGATATTCTACTAGTTAAGGAGCCCCCACCATCTTGATTTTATGTCAAAAATCATGGGGAAGATGTTCCTCAACCTCCTTTTAAATGCCACATTTCAACTGCACACGATGTTCAGATGGTAAGAAGACACGTTGACATTTGGGGGGATTCCTTACCCGCCTTATTTCCTGGAGAACCAAACTCTGAAGCTCTTGCCAACCTTACAGACACCCAGTGGAATCCCTGCTTGTGTGCATATTTTGGGTGCATCAGTATGTTTGTCATTTCTCCCTGGAAACGGTTTCTCACACCCACGTTGCAAGTGTGTGATCTGTGATTATATTCTCTGCTAGTTTTCGGTGTCCTCTGTGCATGGAGCAAGGGCCGAGAACATGATTTAGCTTAGGGAAATGATAAAAAACGTGGTTGTTAAAGTGATCTTTCAGAAGTCTTTTTCTATGTGTGGCGACTGTGCTGAGTGCAACCCATGACTTCCTTTCTTGGAAACGCTGGAGTTGGTTTGAACACGAGGCTCTCCGGCTCATGGTTTTCGATGGACGTACCACACTGGCTCACCTCTCTAAGCCCTTGGATATCACCTGATTTCATTTCAAAGGGGGAGCTTCTACCTTGTTTTTGAGGATTTTGAGGAAAAAGCACATAATCACTTTGTTCACTACCCCTTCGGCGTGTGCAGCCTTTTCTGTAACGAGAGTTTCTCTCCTTCAATATTGGCTTCCAAGGTGAGTAAGAGGCCCTGTTGTTTTGTTTTGATCAGTGAGGGGAATATTGGGGTGTCCCAGTTGAATTAGTGCTATTTTTTCTAGGCTCTTGCAGCTCTGGTTTGTTTAGGAAGTCCTTTCTGTATCATCATATTCTCAAACATGCTGGCTTACAATGCGTATCATTGATAATTAAGAATGAGTTTCTCTGAATAAGGAATTGACAAACAGAAGGGTATTTTGAGCATTAACATCCTAAATCAACGTTTCCATTTTCTGAGGATGTTTCTCTAGGAATAGTTATTGTTGAAATGGAAAATGGGCTCTGAAAGATTTCCTTTGGGAAACACAATGGCCTACCCCTAAACTTCCCCACTTCTTGCTAAAATCTGATTTAATTAATACATTATAGATCTTCAAATATGAGAAAAATAATTGTATGGAACAGGATGAGGGTTGTTTTTTTTTTTTTTTTTAAGATTTATTTATTTATTTATTTATTTGTCAGAGAGAGAGAGAGAGCGAGTGTGCGAGTAGGCAGAGTGGCAGGCAGAGTCGGAGAGAGAAGCAGGCTCCCTGCCAAGCAAGGAGCCCCATGTGGGACTCGATTCCAGGCCCTGGGGTCATTACCTGAGCCGAAGGCAGTGGAAATTGCAAAACTGTTTTTATAAAATAGAAGTACAGGGATCAGAAATCAGTGGTATTAAAATGACATGAAGGGGTGCCTGGGTGGCTCAGTGGGTTAAAGCCCCTGTCTTTGGCTCGGGTCATGGTCTCAGGGTCCTGGGATCGGGCCCCTCATCGGGCTGTCTGCTCGGCGGGGAGCCGGTGGGGAGCCTGCTTCCCCCTCTTTCTCTGCCTGCCTCTGCCTGCTTGTGATCTCTGTCTGTCAAATAAATAAATAAAATCTTTAAAAAAAATAAAATGACATGAAGATCTGATCAAACTGTACACTTACTACCTCTCTTTCCACATGTGAAAATTCTACTTCAGTTTTTAAGTTCAGAATTTAAAAAAAGATCTGACGGATATTTAATGGAGATAAAGTTAGGAAGGTCAGACTTACAAGGTAGCCTAGGTTTGTGGTTAAAATTAATATGGAGAATTACTAGTGACATATTGTTTACTGAAAGATCTGAGTAAAGAAGAATCAAGAATCTTTGCACACTGGCTAAGGAATAAGATTGAAAAGGAAATAGCAAAGATGTACTACTAAGACAACAAGGAAATCTGATAGAAAATGAGGTGTTCTATTGAGGAGGGTATGTGCTATGGTGAGTGCTGTGAAGTGTGTAAACCTGGCGATTCACAGACCTGTACCCCTGGGGCTAATAATACATTATATGTTTATAAAAAATTAAAAAATTATTTTTAAAAAAAAGAAAGAAAATGAGGTGTCCTTACGGAGAATTTCGGTGAAGAAGGTCCTTCGATGATGTGGTTAGGAACAGTGGGTGGCGAGGGAAACAGTGGAGCTCTAAGTAGGCAAAGGTGCAATGGAAGGAAAATGGTGTGGTTGAAGAAAAGAGAAGTGTTGTTAACATCTTTGGGCAGGTGTTTTTTTTTTTTTCTTAGAGCTTTTTTTTTAATAACTATTTTTTTTTAAGATTTTATTTGACAGACAGAGATCACAAATAGGCCGAGAGAGAGAGAGAGAGAGAGAGAGAGAGAGGTGGAAGCAGGCTCCCTGCTGAGCAGAGAGCCTGATGCGGGGCTGCATCCCAGGACCCTGGGATCATGACCTGAGCTGAAGGCAGAGGCTTTAACCCACTGAGCCACCCAGGCTCCCCATGGGCAGGTGTGTTTTGTATGTAAATGCCTTTGTCGTAATAAAAGGGCAAATGTTGAGAAAACAATGAAAAAGTAAATATTATTTAGCATTTATTTTTATTTTTAATTGAAGTGTAGTTGGCATGTAAGATTATGTTAGTTTCAGGTGTCCAACATAGTGATTCCACAATTCTTACAATATGAGACGCTCAGCACAGTAAGTACAGTTACCATTTGTGGCCATACAAAGCTATTACAATAGTATCGACTATATTTCTCCTGCTGTGCTTTGTCCCGTGACTTATTTATTTTATAACTGCAAGTTTGTACCTCTTAGTATTTTTTATAACTCAGGTTGGGATACTAGACAGGAGTTTCATCATCTAATGTTTTGTTTTGGATGCTTCTGTTGATGCTTTATTCTCAATGACTAATTAGGGCAAGGGGTAGAAAGCTTGTGTTAGTAAAGAACTGTTTATAACATGGGATAGCAGTTTATGGTAGTGTGGTTGTCTAAATACTAGTTCCCAAAGATATCGAAATCCTAATCCCCATGGATTTGTGTCACCTTATCTTGTTACCTTACATTACCATATATGGTAAAAGGGACTTTGCAGATGGGATTAAATAAAGGATCTTGATATGGAAAGTTACACCCTAAATTCAATCATAGGGTCTTTCTAAGAGGGAGGTAGGGGCTCACAGGAGTAGTAGTAGATTTGGCTTTGGAAGCTAGAGGTTGGAGTGATGCCAAATAGCGTCCTGAACCAAGGAATGTAGGAAACTTCTGGAAGCTGGAAAAGGCAAGGAAACAAACAGATTCTCCCCTAGAGCATCCAGAAGGAACAGCCCTGCCAACACCTTAATTTTAGCCCAGTGAATCAGATTTCAGACTTCTGACCTCCAGCACAGTAAGAGAAGAAATTTGCATTGATTTAAGCTACTAAATTTGTTACAGCAGCAGTGAAAACATACAGGTAGTAATTTAGAGATAGGTCCAAGTGTAACTGACTTTTACAATGAATGACTGTGAGCTCCTTCAACTCTAAGCTTTGAAAATGCCACAAATTTTCAGAAATTCTGGTCCCATCTTGTTGTGTTCTGTGGGTTGACAAATTCATTTTAGTTTCCAACGTTAGGAAACTTGGATATGGATTTGATTTGAAGCGGTAATGAAAAACTCAGTTGAGTCTCCTGCTGTGCATTTTTACCCCTCATATAGAACACTTCCACTTCTGGCACTTCTTGTCACTGAAGGTGTGGGGTTCTTCCCCCCCTACACCAAGCGGTGTAGAACCACTTCCCCTCTACACCACAATACCAGCCTGGTGTCCTACAAGGTAATTCAATTCTGACACCACCCACTGGTAGATAGTGCCAGATCCCACAGGTTAAGGATTCAGTCTCACAAAACTGTCCCCCACTTCAGATGCCAGTTGCAAGTAGTAGGTCCCCAGGTTACCCACGGTTTTTGTCTGACATGGCTACCAGTTGGAACTCCCCATGACTTTCTCCTCAGGTTCGATTAATTTTCTAGAAGGGCTCACAGAACTCAGGAAGCACACACATTTACTGGTTTATCAAAAGGTATGATAAAGGATACACATAAACAGCCAGATAAAGAGATAGGGAGGGTCTTGACCCAGGAGCTTCTGTCCTTGGGGAGTTGGTATGTGTCACCACCTGGTGTTATGTGTGTTCCCCACACTAGCTCACTGAACCCTGTACTATTGGGATATTTATGGAGGCTTTCTCACATAAATGTGATCAGTTATTAACTCCATCTCCAGCCCCTCTCTAGAGAAGTGGAATGTGGAAGGAGGGTGGTGGGGCTGAAAGTCTGAAGTTTCAAATCATGGCTTGATCTTTCTGGTGACCATCCCCCACCCAGGAGCCCACCAGGTGCCTTCCTAGAGTTTCTTCATTAGAACAAAAGATGCTCTTAGTGCTCTTATCACTAATAATTTTCAAGGGCATTAGGAGTCCTGTGTCAGGAGCCAGGGCCAGAGACCGATTATAGACGTGTTTTATCTCATAGAGGCCATCTTTGTTGTGTATGGTTTTATAGAAAAATGCTTTCCACATTAATACCCTCATCTGATCTTTCTAATAAGGGTTTTATTAACCATTTTACAAATGAGGAAGCTGAGCCTTGGTGAGATAAGTCAATGGCCCAAAGTCAGTGGAGAGTCAGAACTCCCTCTGCCTGTCTTATGAAAATCCAAAGCCAGTGTTCTCTCTGGGGACCCTTAGCTCCCTGTTGGACCTGTGAGTCTCAATCTGGGGACCTCATTGTATTGAGAAAGCAGTGATGATGTGATGAAAATTTCATAGAAGTATATTCTTTCCTGAGAAAAAGAAAGGTGGAAAATATTTACTTATTAATTTTTAGAGAGAAAGAGAGAGTACACAGGAATGAGGGGGGAAGGGGCAGGGGGGGAGGCAGAGAGAGAATCTCAAGCAGACTGCCCACTGAGCACAGAGCCCGACCTGGGGCTCCATCTCAGGACCCTGAGATCCTGACCTGAGCCTAAATCAAGAGTCGGACACTTAATCAGCTGAGCCACCCAGGACCCCAGAAGTGTCATCTCTTACCATATCCTTGCTGTCCTGGGTTTCAGTTGTCTTGGTTTCAGTCATAGTTTATTTTAATAATACTGAATTTAATTATTACATATTAAATTTATCATTAAAATAAAATGATTTATTGTAATTAATAATATTTTAAATATACAGTCATATAGTATTTTTGCTCCATGGAGGAGAAGAGAAAAATGAGATTTGATTAGTTCTAGGTTCTCACTGTTAATCCTCCTGTCATTTGTCCTCAGAATGGAGCCTGTGTTTTTGTTCTGATCCTTCCTTTAGGCACAGCTTTCATCACCCTTTCCGTTATCTACAGCATTTCTCCCCGGCCTCCCTGTTCTCATTTTGCCTTCCTGGCTGTGTGCTTATGGGTTCATGTCACTGTTGTTTATTCATCC
The DNA here is from genome assembly GCA_004024625.1 of Mellivora capensis. Classification (NCBI taxonomy): domain Eukaryota; kingdom Metazoa; phylum Chordata; class Mammalia; order Carnivora; family Mustelidae; genus Mellivora; species Mellivora capensis. Next base: position 64,686 of record PISX010008662.1, on the reverse strand, counting down.
TTGGTTCTGCGCCCTCCCTTCCATCTCTTTCATATGCCCTTTAAAACCTCATCTCCTTGAAGAAACAGCTCCCATCCAGCCTTGCTCTGTTCTTTGGGCGGCTCTTCTCTTCTCTCCTTGAGATCGTTGTGGTTGTTTAGCTGGTGAAGGCTTCTTGGAAAACTCCCATTATAAAGAGAAACTTCGGGACGCCTGGGTGGCTCAGTTGGTTGAGCGGCTGCCTTTGGCTCAGGTCATGATCCCAGCGTCCTGGGATCGAGTCCCACATCGGGCTCCTTGCTCGGCAGGGAGCCTGCTTCTCCCTCTGCCTCTGCCTGCCACTCTGTTTGCCTGTGCTCGCTCTCTCTCTGACAAATAAATAAATTAAAAAAAAACAAAAACCTTAAAAAAAAAATAAAGAGAACCTTCATGTAAAATGTCAGACCATGGTATGGGCTAATACTCAGGGACAGCAGATTTCTGTTACTTATCATGTGAAGAACGTGTTCAAGTAAACGTATTCACAGAAGCTCTCATCCACATACATGAGCGTGAGAACTGAAACATGAAAACAAGATGGAAAGGCGAAAGCTTCAAGTAGAACAAATGACTTCATAGTGTTTGGAAAGTTTTAGATTCTGAAAGAAAATATCTTAAATTATGCTTCTACTTTAATTTTTTTTCCTTGCAAAAAAAAAAAAAGAATTGCCTATTGCCTTTGCTTTTTTTAAAAAATGGAATGTATCTGAAGAATATATTCACTGAAGTGTGAGTGCTGAGTCAAAAGTCATACACATCTAAAATTTTAATAGATACTAATAGATAACCATTCAAAAAGAAGTTGTACTAGCTTACATAGAAGTTCTTCCCCCCCACACACACACCAGAACTGATTATTATTGGTTTTTAATTTTTGCTAATTTGTTAGGTAAAATATGGTATCTTGTTTTTGATTTGCTTTTCTTTCATTACTGAAGGGAATTAGCATCTTTTTATATGAATATTAGCTATTTATTGTTATTTTGCCTATGGGTCTTTGTGGAGTTTGTTTTTTGTTTTGTTTTGTTTTTGGCTTACAGAAATATTTACATTTCTCTAGTTAGATTATTTTTTCTTAATAATTTCTGTATTTTATGTCTTACTTAGAAATTAGGGTAATCAGGGGTGCCTGCATGGCTCAGTCGGTTACTGTTCGAACCTTGATTTTGGCTCAGGTCATGATCGCCCTACATCGCTCTCCCTGCTCCGTGGGGAGTCTGCTTGGGATTCTCTCTCCTACTCCCTTTGCCCCTCCCCCCATTCCAGGACACATATTCTCTCTCTCTCTAAAATAAATAAATAAATCTTAAAAAAAGAAATTCCAGTGACCAGAAATTTGCCAAATTTAGCAAATTAAAATATAAGACACCAGTTAAATTTTAACTTCTTTTTTCTTTTTTAAAATATTTTATTTATTTGTTTGACAGAGAATGACACAATGAGAGCGGGAACTCAAGCACAGGGAGTAGGAGGGGGAGAAGCAGGCTTCCTGCCAAGCAGGGAGCCCGATGCAGGGTTGGATCCCAGGACCCTGAGCTGAAAGCAGATACTTAATGACTGAGCCACCCAGGCATCCTAAATTTTAATTTCTGATAGAGAGTGAATAATTTCTTAGTACAAGAAGTCCAATAGAATATTTGGGATGCACTTAAACCCCCCAAAAATTCATTAGAAAGACTTTTTTTTTTCTCATTCCAAAGTTATTTTTCAAAATACAGGTGTTCTAGAGTACTCATGGTTTGTTTTTTACCATGAGTGTTCTTGATGTGTCAGGATTTTCTGTTTCTTTTATTTTTTTAATTTCTTTTTCTCTTTCTTTCTTTCGATGGGTAGAATAAGATGGGGAGCATATGTTTGTTTGTTTTTTCCCTCCAAATGGCCAGTATTGTCCCAACACAATTTATTGAATAATCCGTCTTTCCCACACTGATTTAAAAGGTATTGGTAAAAGAAGTAAATAAATTAAAATGGTGTTAGATTGTCACTTTAAAATTGAAACTACAAAGTAGGTACACAAAGTGAGAACTATTATGGGAATTGTCTTTGTCTCAAATAGAAGAATCTAGATTTCTTCTTTTCTCCAGTATATTTTTCCTTAAAGTCCAGATTTCAGCCATTTGGCCAGAAAACACTTGTAGCCCTATGTGAAATAAATAACTTTCCTGGTAACTCAGAGACACCACAGACCAGACCACCCTAAAGAACAGTAATACTTTTCTTAAGAAAAGCTCACAGGAATTGCTGGAATTACAAAACGCTTCACTTCTCCCATGAGATCAGCCAACCGAAAGTCATGCTCTCCAGCATTCTTGGTCACCGATGCAGGTGACTTCCTGAGCAGCCTGCGGAGGCTGGTAGAAGAGGAAAGGGATTTAACAGAAACTGAATGCTGTTTCTTAGATCTAATCTCAAAGAATATCTAGGTAGCTTAAAAATTCTCTTTCCATTTTTTTTCCAATGGGAGAAAGGATTTATAATTAATAAAACCTTTTTCTACCAAGCTGCTTCAGAATAAGACGGATTCATTAGTTTGCCTGTTTTTTGGTTTTTTTTTTTTTTTGGTTTTTGGTTTTTGGTTTTTTTTAAAAGACAAAAAGTTATAGGCATTTTCTTGGTTTGTGGGTCTTGACAATAACCCCTCTTTCTTTCTGAGAACTCAGGAGATAGCCTCAGGCAAGGACTTCCCTGTATGTTCCTGACTTCAGGGTTCTTAGAATCAGGTTAGGAAAAAGACATATATAAAAAATAGTTACCACACAGTGTGACTGAAACCTTAAAGGAAGTTGTTCCTCTGGGAGCCCAGGGCCGAAATGGTTTCCTGGAGCCTCCACTTTACAAGACCTGGATTGAGACAAATTCCTTGTCTGGGCTGTACCTGTAAGGACAACCATCTTAACCAGTCAGAAAACATTTGCTAAGCCCAACCACCAGAGTAATTTAATGTAGTTAAATGATGGCTTGGGGAATAAGGGGTAACGCCTATTTATGTCCCTAATCAAGTGATTGGTATTACTGGATTTTTAAAAAATATTTATTTATTTATTTGACAGAGAGAGAGACAGAGCAAGAGAGAGAGAGGGAGAAGCAGACTCCCCACTTAGCAGGGAGCCCGATGTGGGGCTCAATCCCAGGACCCTGGGATCATGACCTGAGCCAGAGGCAACCGCTTAACCGACTGAGCCACCAGGTGCCCCTGGATTTTTTTTTTCTTGATGCACATATTAGAATTGAAAGGAATCATTTGCTTATTAAAATCTATTCTCTTTCTTAACGCTGCCACCTTTGAGCCTACCATTCATTATAAGACTGGAAGGCTGACTACCAATGGCACAGGAGGCTGAGGGGGAACGAAGGTATCTGTGCCAAAAGAAATTATAATTTGATCAAGGGAATTTCCTGCAACTCCAGCCAGCCAGTCTTAGATGGTAGAAGATCCTTGCAAATAATACGTCCCTGCCAACATTTAAAAATCATCTTCTGAGTTATGAGCCCCCATTTGTAACGGTAATCATTATTACCACCCCTTACTGGATTATTAAATACTTGCTATGAAGCAGTCATCTGCCTAAGCCCTCTGCATACTTTCTCTCATTAACTTCTCAGGACCACCCTGTAAGCGCCACTTCACAGTTGAAAAAAATTAAGACATGGGATTAAACATTTCTCTTTTTCTTTTTGGTTGAAGTATTTTTCCTAAAATCATGCAGTTAGCAAGTTATAAATCCCATATTTAAACCCAGGTTTGTCTAACTCAAGTTCATGTTCTGAAACCCTGCCCTACACTTGCAAGGCTACTTAGGACTTACCATGGCGGGGGGACTTCCTATTTGTAATTAATTCAACCCTTTATTGCTCCAAAATAACACACCTGCCAGTTTGCTGTGTATCCTGCCAAAGCCAAATGCACATTTTTCTCTCTAGAAACTGCAGGTCTGAGGTTTGATTTAATTCCTTCCGAGAAGAATAGGCAAGCTTGAGGAACAACTCATACAATTAAATATTACAACTCTAAGTTCACCTAACTGGAGAAAAGAGTTCAGAAAATGTAAGGGTATTAATAACCTTTACAGATTTAGAAGCAGCCTTTCATCCATAGATAGGAACCATCTGTGGAGCAAAGCTATGATGTTGATATAATACTTTGCAAGTTTTTAGAAGCCCTTAATTAGCTGTTCATGAGTCTTCCTGTGGTCATATAAGAAGACAAGCATACTTCTCTCTTGCCAAGGTTTTAAAATTGCTTCAAACACAACTAAACACATTGGCTGATTACTCTCAATAAGGATCTCTTTATGCCAAAACCAAAAATTCAGTGTTTCTATCAGCCAATCTTTAATGTCTTTTGGTAGGAAAAAAAAAAAAGAAACTTCTGAAATCCTTTAAAAATCATCAATCAGTAGATCGAGTCATAATTCAGTCCCCTTCCAGAAAGCCCACTGAGTCTTGCTGAAAATTAAAATATTTAGTGATACCCACGTCGAGGTTTTTCTAGTTCAGAAGTCAGTGTCAGCAATTCCTGCCTGAAAACCTTCTATGCCATAGTTGCCTCGTACGTGTGGTGTTTCCATTAAATATCGGTGCAGATACATTTGAGACTTCAGATAAAAACCTTCAAAGGCTGTCTGAAACCTAGCTCCAAGGAGACAAAATGATCTGGGAATGAGCGCATGTCAGGTTTTTGGTTTTCATTATAAAATACCATTTTGTCACTTCCGTGTCAGGAATCTAACCTGACAATAGACTCTCCTTCCAACCAGTAAGGTAGAATGCTTGGCAGTGATTTCACTTGAACGATCGGCTCTTCAGTTATGTCAAAAACCAAGCTGATATATTTGATATTCAAGAAGCATTAAGGTTGGGGCGCCTGGGTGGCTCAGTGGGTTAAAGCCTCTGCCTTCAGCTCAGGTCATGATCTCGGGGTCCTGGGATCGAGCCCCGCATCAGGCTCCCTGCTCAGCGGGGAGCCTGCTTCTCCCTCCCACCCCACCCCCCGCCTGCCTCTCTGCCTACTTGTGATCTCAGTCTGTCAAATAAATAAATAAAATCTTAAAAAAAAAAAAAAGAAGAAGCATTAAGGTCAGTAATTCCCAGATGTGAGTAATTATTAGCATCGCCTGGAAAGCTGTTTAAAACCTCAGCCTGGGGGCACACACTGACTCTTAATTTCCGCTCAGGTCATGATCTCAGGGTCTTAGGATCAAGCCGCAGGTTGGGCTCCAGGCTCAGCGAGGAGTCTGCTTGTCTCTTTCCCTCTGCTCCACCGCCCCCCCCACAACTTGTTTTCTCCCACTCAAATAAATAAATAAAATCTTAAAAGCAAAAAAACCCTACCTCAGTCTGATTCAGTAGACCTGAGACCTTGGAATCAGTATTATAAAAACTCCTCATGTGATTTCATTAGCCAGCTTCGTAAAGCTCCTCTTAGACTTTCCGATGTGTTACACAAATTACTTCATGTAAAAATCCACACCATCTCATTTAGGAAGGTAGCTAGCAAAAAGTTTGTTCTGATGAATTGGCATGCTTCCCTTTTTTTTATATAATGGCAGCCGTGTAAGACATCGCTGTCCTTTTCCCCTTGGGGACGGGATGCTCAGAGGTGAGTTCTATTTACAGTTAAGGGAGGAGCTCTTCTTAGCCTTGGACTTCTGTTTTGTTTTGCTTTCTCATCCTGATTACACTGTATTAGCTCTTTACTATTGGTCGAAGACTTTTATTTTACTTAAGTCTCTTGTTTTTATTATCTATTTAAGATTCTTTTTAAAAGTAGGCCATGTTATAAATAATAGATGTCTAATAATAATAATAATAAATAATAGACATGACATTTTTTATGTCACCTGATTATGCTGCTCTGCCAGAGGCCTGGCATGTTGGAACGACACTATGCCTGCAGAATTGTATTATGACTGGATATGATGAAGCCTTTGTAGACTTTAAGATTTCCACAAAATACGCAAGCACAAAGTCCTGTAATGATGTAGTATATTCTTTCTCATAGAAATATGGATGAAGCTGACAACTAAAAAAGTTTCCAAAGTTTATTGAATACATGATATGTAAGTGTAGATAATTGCTACTACTCTAAGAAGGTCTTAAGGAGTGCTCTAAAGATTGATAGAATTTAGCAAGATAAAATAAATTAGAAACATGAAAAAATAAGGGGGTCTGGCTGGCACAAAAAAGTTGTATAATCTTGCTAAGGCAAGCCAAAATTTGAACTTTCTAGCATCCTATATAAAAAGGAAAATTCTCTGCTCAGATAAGCAAAAAGTTGTTGTGATAATAAATCTGAAAAGATTTATTCTACTTTTGGGACACACTGGTGGCTCAGTTGGTTAAGTGGCTGACTCTTAGTTTTGGCTCAGGTCATGGTCTTAGGGTTACGAGATCCAGCATGTGTGCGTACTCTCTCTCTCTCTAAAATAAATAAATCTTAAAAAAAAAAAAAAAGATTTCTACTTTCTATAGGATCTTATTGAGAAAATACTTGGAAGTAGATCATCTTTTCTATTCACTGGTACAGTGACCATTATGGGATACTAGTAACTTATTATGCAGTTCAGATTTTAACATGAACTTTGAGATACATTTAAGAAATTCTCCATCCCATTAAAAAAAGGGGCCACCATTTTCTCTTCCTGTCACCCAACAGAACAGGTATTGAGAGTTGGAAGAAATCTTATTTGGTGAGACAAATAAGTCAAAGGGAATGTATTTTGACAAAAGTCAAAGGGAATGTATTTTTTATATTTCGGATGATATACACCCAATCTTTGTCTTTTTTATCTGGTACATTGCTGTTAATCTGTGGGGTGCTTTCTACTTCCTACCCGACCCTATTTACTCCCCACCCCTTCTCTCCTCCTATCGTAACCCAGGACAACTTTATGATTGCATCTTCTTCCCAAAAATATGTGGAGGCCAAGAAAATAACCTGGACACAAGACTTAATCAGACAGTTTCAGAAATAGCCAGCTAAGTAGCTTTTTATATTTCACTCCAGTTTTTTTTTTTTACTATTCAAGCTTTACACAGTGCCTCCTAAATCTGATTATGTACTGGAATTCCCCAGGAGTTTCTCAAAAATGCAGCTGTCTGGATCCCACAACCTCATTTTCTGACGCAGTCAACCAGGACTTGAAATTCAGGAAGTTGCATTTCAAAAAACACCAGAAGTGGTTCAAAGTTGAGAAAAGCTGGCCAAGGGACAAATAGTACAGGTTTAAAAGTCACACAGATAGGGTTTCAAAACACTGTGTTATTATTTTACGTTGTGTAATCTTAAGTAAACTCATCTTTCTTTGCCTCAGTTTCTTTGATTGTAACATGACAATTAAAAAATTTTCCTTCATAGGGTTATTTTAAGGATCAAATGAGATTAAATGTCCTACCAGAGCACCTGGAGGATAGTAAGGACTGAATAAATGCTAACTATTTAATAATATAATCTCGGCAAATCCTATTAACTGAATAATGAAGTGAAGCATTCCCGTGCAGAGAAATCCATTTTTCCTGCCAGGGAGGAAAAACTATTCCCTCCACCCTTCTCAGATTCATAGTCTGGGGCTCTGTAAATTAGACTGATAAAAGACAGGTTAACAAGAGAAAAACAGACATTTATTAACAAGTGCATTTTGGGTCCACGTGGAGGCTCAGTGATGCGAAACTCAGAGAGGTTGTTAGAACTCGGGTGATGGGCATTAAGGAGGTCACGTGTGGTTATGAGCCCTGGGTGTTATACGCAACTAATGAATCGTTGAACACTACATCAAAAACTAACGATGTACTCGGTCGGTTAACATAATAATAAAAAAAATTAATTAAAAAAAAGGAACTGGCCTTACGTAACATCTTTAAGGAAAAGATGTACATTTCTAGAGAAATGACAAGGTTGAGGAAAAGGACTTTGAGTTTCTAGGGCAGCAAATCGTAGGAAGGTAAACATATGGTGGGAACTAATTGAAGGTAAGAGCTAGTTAGAAAAGTTTGTTATATAGTTTATCTGATGCCATTTCTGGACTGATTAAGGTCTAGAATTGTCTCCGATGATTAACTTTTGTCCTTCCTGGAAAAGAGAGGAAGAGGGACATCTTTAAAAATTTCTGTCCTACTTTTAGGCAAATAGGAGAGCTTTTCCTTTCCTTTTCTTTTCTTTTTCTTTTCTTTCCTTTCCTTTTTCTTTTCTTTTCCTCTTCTTTTTTCTTTTCTTTCTTTTCCTCTCTTTCTTTCTTTTTAGATTTATTTTAGAGAGAGAGTGAAAATCAGGGGAGGGGCAGAGAGAGGGAGATAAGCAGACTCCTGGCTGCTCCATTTTAGGACTGTGAGATCATGACATGAGCCAAAAGCAAGAGTTAGCCACTTGACTGACTGAGCTGCCCAGTCGCCCTAAAAGCTTTTCTTGTATCTTCTCAGTTGCCTTCAGCTCAAAATATTCCTTATGGCAAAGGGGCACATTCTGCCACCCTTCCTTCCCATTGAAGGATAAAATGGGGACATCTTAGAACTGTATGAACTGGAAACAGACATTAATTATTTTGAAAGAAATGTGAGCATTTTTATATAATATCTCTCCCTCAAAGAATGCTTTTGAAGCTATTACACATTCAACATAGCTATTTCAAGTGAATCATGTTTTGTCATTTGAAATATTAAAAAAAATTTTGCCTCAAGTGCTTTTAAAGCAGGTGGAATCCCAAGAAGTTTCTAAATAAAACAAATATCTGGGTCCAGCATTTTCCATTATTTTCACTCCTTCTTTCCTTTTTTAATTAAATGTTTCAGAGAATACATAGTGGTTCAACAACCCTCATCCACCCATGCTCGTCTATTTTCCTGACTCAACTGTATGATATTGTGGTAAAGGATTCAATATCAACACTAGAAAAGAAACACAAAAGAGGATACTCACTGAAGTATTTTACTGGAAAATTAACTGCAAAACACTTATGGAAATTATATCCAAATTAATTAAAATAGTGTTAAGAATACAAGTCCCCCCTCTCTCTTTTTTTTTTTTTTTTTTTTTTTTTTTACCATTTTAACCATTTGTAAGTGTACAGTTCTCTGGTATTAAGTACATTCACATTATTGTGCACCCTTGACCTTAAGAACAAAGGGGAGAAGAATGGAGGGTAGGCAGGAAGGGAGGGAAGAAGGCCATCCCAAGACAACTTTTTAAAAAAATTACTAATAGTACAGTTTATTTTCTATTTGAGTATAGCTGACATATGCTTTACATTAGTTTCAGATGTGCAGTATAGTGATTCAAAACTCTATACATTATGCTCTGCTCACCACAAGTGTAGCTCCCACCTGTCCCCATATAACACTATCACAATACCATTGACTATATCCCCCCTGCTAGGCCTTTCATTCCCGTGCCTTTGTTCATTCCCTAACTGGAAGTCTATACCACCTACTCCCCTTTACCCATTTTGCTCATCCTCCCTGCCCCTCCCCTCTGGCAACCATCAATTTGTTTTCTGCGTTTGTAGGCCTTTTTAAAAATTTTGTTTATGCTTTTTTTTGTTTTATAGATTCCAGATATAAGTAAAATCATATAGTATTTGTCTTTGTCTCACTTATTTCACTTAGCATAAAACCTATCCACGTTGTTGCAAGTGGTAAGATTTCATATATTTTATGGCTGTATAATATTGTGGGTGTGTGTATATATGTGTGTATATATATATATATATATATGTAATATTGTGTTGAGTTCTTCACATATTTTGTATACGTTCTTTATATATTTTGTATAGTAAGCCCTTTTGAATATGCCATTTGAAAATATCTTCTCCCATTCAGTATTTTGCCTTTTTGTTTTGTTGATGGCTTCCTTTGCAAAAAGCTTTTTATTTTGATGTAGTCAAAGCAATCTTAAGAAATCCAGAATAGGGGCACCTAGGTGGCTCAGTAGGTTAAGCCTCTGCCTTCAGCTCAGGTCATGATCTCAGGGTCCTGGGATCGAGCCCCATGTTGGGCTCTTTGCTCAGCAGGGGGCCTACTTCTCCCCCCACCCCACCGCTCTGCCTACTTGTGATCATTCTCTCTCTGTCCAAAAATAAATAAAATCATTTTTTAAAAAATTTTAAAAAAATTAAAAAAAAATCCAGAATAAAGCTGGAAGTATCGTGATTCCAGATTTCAGGATGTGTGCTATACTACAAAGCTATGCTAATCAAAGCCATATGGTACTGGCTCAATAATAGACACACGGGTCAATGGAAGAGAAGAGAGAGGCCAGAAATAATCTTATTGTCAATTAATCTATGGCAAAAGAGGCAATATGCAATGAGAAAAAGTCTCTTCAATAAATAGTGCTGGGAAACCTGGACAGCTACATGCCAAAGAAGGAAACCGGACCCTTTTACACCATACACAAAAATAAACTCAAAATGAATTAAAGACCCAAATGTGACATCTGAAAAAACCAAGACAGCTTTTACTCTCCTTTGCACACTTGGGTTGAGGCAGCTGACAGTCTTGAGTTCTCCTAGCTGGGAAAAGAATTGCGGCAGGGTCAGAGTTTGGGATTTCAAAGACTATAAAATATGACCTCAACTATATTGTACCCTAACTATATTTGGACCTAGAGCTTGAAGTTTCTTGAAATTTTGCATAGATAACAAGCTGCAATAGGGACAGTTTCCCATCATCAAGAGCAAGTGGTTATTTAGCAATATCTCTCTGTAGAATAATGGGCAATGACAAAGTCAAGGGCCTTACAAGAGAAAATGAAGTTGTATTAATGTATATCACAAATGAATGATAGTACAAGTCTTGAAGACAGTGGGTCTTCAATTCAGAAAAAAGAGTAACTTCTGCAAGCTGGGATGCTTTTGGCTTAACTGTTACAATGGCTCTGCGTTCATTTAGTATGGATTTTAATTGAAATCATATGAAACAGGGGTGCCTGAGTGGCTCAGTGGGTTAAAGCCTCTGCTTTCAGCTCAGGTCATGATCCCCAGGTCCTGGGATCGAGCCCAGCATCAGACTTTCTGCTCATCAGGGAGCCTGCTTCCCCCTCTATTTCTGCCAGCTGCTCTGCCTACTTGTGATCTCTGTCAAATAAATAAATAAAATCTTTAAAAAAAAACAAGAAATCATATGAAATAAAATATCAGTAAAAGTATGGGTAAAATCTGAAATGATCCACAAAAAAAGGCAAGGATTTTGTAATTTCAGCGTGAATCTGCAAAACTGTTTTTGTTAACGCCACATGATGGCTGCATTATAGGTAGAAGAGAAATACCCAACATTCTTTGTCAGTTTTCTGGAAGAATAGGTTTTGCATTATGACAGTGATGATTAGTGAGAGCTCCTCAAGAATGCATTTCTTTGCTAAATGCACTGCCCTTGTACTCTAAAGCTTCTGATGTTCTTGAGGGCAACTGGACTAATCATTCGCATCATCTTCTTCCTTGCCTGGAGGAAGCACTGCTGCTCTAGTATAATAGAACAAACCTTCCTGGGGATGACATGAAAATGTCTTGCAAAAAGTAAACCTTTTGTATGAAGGCTGAATTCCCAGGCTCTCTCTCTAATGGCTGAAGATGAGAGATCATGGCTTATGGAATGCATCTCATCTTCACTTCCTGAGAAGGAGACCAGTGCTGGAATTGAAAATAGAGCCCTGCATTGATAAGATAGAAATACATTGCTAGACTTTGCAAAATTTATTAAGAAAGTGGTCAGTGGTTTAAAATGAGGGCTAATCCTCATCCCCCCCCCAGAAGCATGGAAAAATGCATTAAATCTAACCATTCACTTGTCTGTTCATTAATAAAAACCTTCCCATAAAGGAGCCGAGTTGACCTGAAGGCTACGCAATAGATCTTTCTGATGAGATTTCAAACAGTGACTTTTTCACTGACTATTTTTGTGAATTATAATCATTTGGGTCCCGCCGAGGTCTAATTTGGGTTTGAGAGTGTCAACCCACAAGTAACTGATTCATGCCACTTTGACCAGCAGACATTAAAGGGTGAGTGAGAAAATGGAATACGTTCAGCAACTCAGAATGGAGAAAAATAATAACGTAAAAGATTGCTATACTTTTGACCTTTCACAATGTGTAAATTATCTTATAAAATAATATGTGAATTTGCACCCATGGCTTGATTCAAGACCTCCGAATTTTCCGTCATGGATCTGAACCTCAAAGTACAGTATTTATAGCCAGAACGAGGTCTTCACTTTTGCTGATGATTGTTCTCTTTGGGCTAGAAAGAAAGTTGGGCTCCAGGTTGCAGAGTTATGCCGTGCCAAGGCAGTTGACCCCTCTTTCTTTCTTTCCCGTTCTCCACTGTCTTGCAGACCAGATGATGTGCTCCTGCATCGCACGCATGACGAGATTGTCCTCCTTCATTGCTTCCTCTGGCCCGTGGTGACATTTGTGGTGGGTGTTCTCATTGTGGTCCTGACCATCTGTGCCAAGAGCCTGGCAGTGAAAGCAGAAGCCATGAAGAAGCGCAAGTTCTCGTAGAGGGGAGAAGGCTCGTGGGAAGCAAAGCCCAGAAGCTGCATTCATCGGCACACATCTCCCTGCAGAGCCTGCTTCCTGGCGCAGGAGATGGAAGGGGCTGTGCGAGGTCTCTGAGAGGCTCCTGCCTCGATGGCAACGGAAACAGGCACAGCTGGAAGACTCGGGACCGCCTAGATTGTATGCCGTGTGTCGTAGCGATGGCTAAGGGGTCAAGCTCTTAACCTAATGGAGTAACCATTTCAGAAAACTCTATAAGAAGTTAATTTTCTTTGGAAAGTAACAGTATATAATTGTACAGTGTAGTATACAAACCATTATGATTTATGCTGCCTAAACATATTAAAATAGAGTGGTCCGTGGTTTGTTTTTTTGGTTTTGTTTTGTTTTGTTTTGTTTGTATTTCCTTTTTTATGCTTGAACACCAGGGTTTTAAAAAAGGGTCTCGTGGGCTTCGTTTGATTCTGCTAGATTCAGCTTGTACTTAGAGAGAAGGAACCCCGCGCAAGTCTTGACCTCCCAATACGATCCCCACTTGCCACTGTTAACGACTACCTTTTGACTCCTGCTTGAAAAATGAGAACTGCGCTGTCAGCTCAGTCTGCGGTCATTTCCGTGACTCTTCTTCAAGGGATCCTCAAAGACTGGGAAAAACCTCTCCTCCAACACTTGCCTTTGGCTCCCCATTATTTGTCGCCGGATCATTTCTTGAGAGAGGGAGATGATTCTGAACAAGGTCTTCCCTAGCTCTGTGCTCCTTTAGTCCCGTGTCCCTGTTGTGTTTGAGGGATTTTTCTCTCGGCGCAGCCGAATGTACATGATGTGAAGGACACTTACTTTTCAGCTGCTGTTTTTGTTCCTTTCTTCTTTGAGTCCAGAAAAAAATATTCAAAACCCGTTCAAGTATTTTGTTTTTATTTTCTTTGTTCTCGCCCTTGATGTTGTCGGTATTAAAACAAGAACGTCGCTGCAGTAGGGTCAGTCGGCTTGGCTGGACCCGGAGACGCACCCCAGTGCCCGCCCCTGCCATCCCTGAGCTTCTTGCGCCTTCCTCAGAAGTTCATGGAGGAGACCATACTGCTTTCCATCTGTCCATAAACTCAGATTCCAAACCTCAGTCCCAGGTCTCCATGAATATCACACCAACCCAAGTATTCACCAGGTAATCAAACCTCTGTTTAGAGGAGAGGTCCACTTTTAGTGAAGGAACAACTGACAACCTAATTTCTTTTTGCTTTCTTCTCTTAGTCTTCAAATATGCTTCTGTTAGAATAAAGGCAACTTAAGGACAGCACTTGCTCAGGGCTCTAAGAAAGACATATTAGTGGGATGACGATCTCCTGACTTTTCATTCACATCCTGCAGTTTCCTTAATTTTAGAATACAAGTCACTGAGAGCGCGCTAGTCTCCTATGGAAGGGTGTTGGATGAGTATGATCCTTTTTTCTAATCTAGTGTTACAAGCTGCCCTGTGAAAAAGGCCTTGAGCACGCTGTCGATGATGTACTTTCAGGTGGCCCCAGTCCCTTGACTTCAGTGCCAGCTTTCTCTTGCAGCGTCCCCGTTGTCTTAGCAACACCGTGAGCCTTTAGGAAACACTGTTACGTGAGAATGTGAACCTGAGAATATCATCATCTTTGCGCCACATAGTGGGAGAGGAAGTCTACTCTAGCCATTATATCTTAATCCAATAACCTCTGATTAATTAATTACAGAGAATAGATCAAAATAGTGCAGGGATATATGTGATGTCTTGGGAAAAAGGGAAATTGATGTCTACTGATCTGAGTTTTCATGTATGGGTGTGAACACTCGTAGGTTTATGTTAATGAAAGCCTCTTTTGACTCAAGGGGTATACATACCTATATCCTGTATGTTGGCTTTTGGAAAAGAGGAGAAACACGCTGAGTTCCTGAGGTCACCTGTAGCTTTAAGGTCTTACTTGCTTCTAGCTAGTTACATTTGAGTCTCTTTATACTTGTTCTTAAAGCTAAAATCCAGAGGAATAAGGAAAGGCCATTTTTAAGATCAGAAAAAAGTAAAGAAGCCTGACTTCTTAATGCTTTAATTCAGTTTTTTTTTGTACAAGTGAGGAAATGGTCGAAGCTGCTGTCACAGAGACCCCAAAATATGCCGGCTCGTGGAAGAAGTTCTTTCTTCCCCACACAGCAGTCCAGAGGTGGCAGGGAAGTCCAGGGTGGGTCGGGCAGCTCCATTTCAGACAGTAATGGAGGGCCTCAGGACTGTCTTGCTTTTCTTTTATTACCAAGGCTGGTGTTCATTCCACGGTCAAAATTGGCTCAAAGAATCACACCCACTTTGCAGCCTGGGAAAGAGAGGAAGTTGGGAGCAAGCTATTTCTTTTTAAGGAAATTTCACCCATCACTTTCGCTCACAGTTATTCGTGAGTACTTACCACATAGCTATACCTAGCTTCAAGGGAGACGGGGGCATGTTCTCTTGAGCTAGATGGGCATATGTTCCACTAAATCTCCAGGGGAAGAGTTCTGTTTCTAAAAGGAAAGGGGAAGAAAGACCACTAAACATTTTGTTTGTTTGTTTATTTATTTATTTATTTATTTATTTATTTGAGAGAGAGAGCACTTCTACAACCGAGGGGAGGGGCTGAGGGAGAAATAGACACATCCAGCCTAGGGAGGCCAATGCAGGGCTCCATCCCAGGACCCTGAGATCATGACCTGAGCCGAAGACAGATGCTTAACTGACTGAGCCACCCAGGCACCCAAGACTACTAAGGTAAAGAATAGGAATGATGGTTAGTTGTCAATGCCCCACACCATGATGAAAGCCTGAGCAGGGCTTACAAAGGTCCTTTGCCCCAGCAGGAGATAAGGTCCTTGGTTAAACCTTGAGTCTCCTCTCTTGGAAAAACTTGTCCTTTGTCCTCTGGGGTCCTGGGTTCAACCTCTAGGAAAACCTTGCTCATCAAACTCACATCCACATCTGAAACTTTTGGGGTTTATCACAGCTTTTTCAGGCTCCTGCTGCTGGTGCATACTGAGTTCCTTAGGTATTGAACAATTGTAGGCTTATATTGACCAGGATTATAATTTATTTGGTTGTGATAAAGAGGTTGACTCCATTTTTTAATGTGTGACTGCCGACAGCTCTCATGCCTCCTTATATCTCCTACCCTCTATGTTCCACTTCTGGGCAAGCTGCTTAGAAAGGCTGGAGGCCTCCTTCTTTGGCTCAGTGGGAAGTTCAGACCACACAAGCCTGGCCTGAAAGCAGGAACCCTTTCTCCAGCCTTACACCCTAAGAACAATAAAAGCCCAACCAGTCAATTCATTTTTTGGACGTTGAGTGCTCTCCCCATTAAAACACGTGAATAATAAACCTTTTCATACCCTCTCGATGTGTGTGTGGTCATAGTCTTGACATCCAAACCAAATTTTGGATTAGCGGGTCCATCTCAGGGGTGCCCACAACATAAGTGATCAAATTTCATCAGAAATCAGTAGGTTTCTGTTCTATTTGCTTCCATCCAGTTAGTTCATGTGTAATAACCACACCCAAAGTCTGCTCTTGTCAATAGTTCTTAAGCCAACAGCATTTTAGTTTCTGGTTGTACTCCTAATCCTCGATTTAATGGCAGGCACCTTGAGGCTTTCTGGAACGAGTTGAGGTGGGTCTGCCATGCCCTTTATCTGATCTCTTCTGTTGAGCTACTGCCATTGCCTGGCCAATGTTAGTTAATGGAGACCCTTGAGAAAGGTTCTGCACGATAATTTCCTGCTGTTTGGGGTCCCGAAGCCGTGGGCTGCAGGACGTAGGCACAACTCCTATAACAGCTGTGTTACCCTCTTCGTAGACTAGTTGTTCTTGTCTCACTCAACTATTTTCCTTGGTACTTTACCAAAAAAGATGGCCAGAAGCTGCCAATGCACCTCATCACTGCTTTTTCCTTATCACCTTTCCCATTGCTGCGGGCCTGCCTCCTAAGTTGCTGCGGGTGACCCCTTTGCCCAATGTTTGATCAGAGCCTAACAAGTGTCTCTAATTTTCCACCCAGCAGTCTCTGTTTTCTCACTACTACCTGCTTGGCAACAATGCCAACAATGTTATATTTTTGATTTTTGTTATGATGGGGAGATAATTTACATAGCCTTTCTCTAAATGGTCTCATCTGGTGATTCCCAAATCTAGTACCTCCTGCCCTTACCGTTCCATGCTCTGAATGTATGTTGTAAGAGCTCTGATGTCTTCTCAGGTCTTTGTCTCAAGCTCAGTGATGGGCATATGATGCAATAGCAGAGTAAGTAATGGGACAAAATATGATCAGACAACACGGATAGGGAATAATTTACCTGGCTCAGATAATTAATCCTTTTGAAAAATTAACTGAAATACACCAAATCATATAAAACCCTTTTCCTAATAGCTCAACATTCACATCCCATCCCCTACAGTCCAGATGCATCATACTCTTCTCAGGGTCTGTATGTATGTGGTCCTGTGCCTTGGACCTCTCTCCTCGCTGTTTTTGCATATCTGTTTCTTCTTATCCTTTAGGTCTGAGCATAAATATTGACTCTTCCTAGAAGCCTTCCTTACCGATCCTGTGTAAGCAGGTTTCTCTTGTCACCTTCTTCCTCTTTATCCTGCTTTCTTCCTTTGTAGTACTTACTGCTGCTTCTACTTATATAAGTATTTTCTTGTCTATTATCTCTCCCATTAGATGATAAGCTCCGTGAAGGTGGAATGGTGATGGGATTTTTTTTCCATCACTGGCACAGTGCCTGACACAATAAGGTGCTAAATAAATATTTATTGGGTGGATAAATGAATGAATGAATGCTCCCAGGATCCATTATGTTCCTCATACATGTTGTTCCTTATATGTCTTGGGGAAATTCTACCTTACCTTCAAGTCCCAACCTAGTCCCTGCATCCTTACCTGCGAAATTAATCACTCCCCCCACTGTGATCCCATCGCAGTTTGTACATAACTTTATTATCCTAAAAATCTAGCGTGTATTGTAAGATTTCATCATGTATTGTATGACACTCACTCGCTGGTTCTTCCTTACCTCCCCACCTTTTGAGACGAGAAACAAAGTTTATTAATTTTTTTTGTCCATAATGACAACAATAATAATCACCTCCAAGTAACTTGTTAACTGCAAATATTTATTCTCTCATACTGTTTCTGAAAGTCAGGAATCAGGACGTGGCTTTACTGTAATTCTAAATTATTCTTGGTGAAATATTACCAGTTAGAAAGTGCAAGGGTTAGAGGCGTTACATGGAATAAACATAAGAAACGGGAGTCCAGAAGAATTACAGTAGAGAACTTTTTTTAAAAAAGATTTTATTTATTTATTTGACAGACAGAGATCACAAGTAGGTAGAGAGGCAGGCAGAGAGAGAGGAGGAAGCAGGCTCCCTGCTGAGCAGAGAGCCCGATGCGGGGCTCGATCCCAGGACCCTGGGAAGGCAGAGGCTTAACCGACTGAGCCACCCAGGCGCCCCACAGTAGAGAACTTTTGATAAGAACACCATTATTCACTTGATAGGCACTTTAAAATAAAAAGTGAGCAAAGTCCAACTGTTTGCATTTTTGCGGCTGACATGAAGAGGCTTCCAAAAGAAGTCATCGGAGACTTCTGGAAGAGACACGCCAGTGACTGTAGATGGCTTTCAAGAGTAGACCCCGGAGTGTATGTGACTCTTATTCTTTCCTCACTTTCTATGAATAACCTTAAGTCAGAAAAAGGATGTTAACATATAAACAAAGACCAAAATTGGGAGTAGTCCCATTGCTAGATCTTTAATACCTTGGGGTAATTTTTTATAAAGCCCTAGAGACCCAAGAATGAGAATAAACTAATGTCTTTAGTAGATACAAATACTAAAAGCATCATGGGAGAGAAACTCTGGGGAAAGATGACTGTAGATGTTGTTAGCTTTGAAAAGGCACGGGATAACCGTGGTGCTGGTGAAAAAATGGAAGGGAAAAGAACACAGTGAATGAACCCTAAAGGTGCTCGGAGGATAAGCCGTATAGTCAGCTGTTCATATTCACAAGTTGAAATTTCTTTAAATGTTAAGTGACAGCTTTGCAATTTTTTTTTTTTTGTAACGGATACTTCAATAACAACCTTAAGCCCTGGCATTATTGTATCTTCTCTCCCTCAGCATCAACACACTACTCCAGAGGTGGGAGCTTGAATAATCCTGGGTACTCCCTGTGTCCCAGAGGGTAAATTTTACCCTTGGACTCGAACCAAGGAAATTCCTTTATTCTTTGTAACACTAACCTGCTAATTTAATTGGAAGAGTCTATTAGGCAAAAGGGTCTTCAGGATTAAGTATTCCTTTGAAGACCTCTTCCTTGAGATTCCCAGTACTCCCCTATTCAGACTCAAGCCAAAGCCAATTTGGAAACTAACTTACCAGTATCCCTATGTCTAAATCAAACCCAAACTGAAGGTCTTCATGAAATCCCGGACTTCAATGGACTAAAAATTATATCTAAATCGGTAGAATTTTGAGGGTTGAGTCCATCAAGATTCATGTTGACACATTCAAACCTTATCCAGGCTTGAGTAAAAACTTCTAAAAACAGTAAGCAAAGGAGTTGAAACCTACTAAAAAGACTCATCATAAATTATACTGGTCCTTGTACAATTTGTACCTGTCCTCCCTGTCAAGAAAGAAACTCAGTGGGTGAAGACTAGATTTGCTCAGGGTCTCAGGGTCATAAATAAAATAGCCATCCCTTACTTCCCCGTGACACTAAACCCAAATACTATTTCTTTGTGTGGTTACATGTTCTAGACTCCTACATTTGTTGGTGCTTTCTTTAGTAGTTCCTTATGTTAGATTGAGATAGTTAAACCTGCTTGAGCTTTCCAGGGAGTCAACAATATGCCTTACCAATTATGCTTCAAGTAATTTAATGATGTGGCCTCCTATTTTTTCTTTCTTTCTTCTCCTCTCCTCCCTTCCTTCCTAACTTCCTTCCTTCCTTCCTAAGATTTTATTTTTAAGTACTCTCTACACCCAATGTGGGGCTTGAACTTACATCCCTGCGATCAAGAGTCACATGTTCTACCGACTGAGCCAGCCATGTGCCCCCCCTCTTACCAAGACATTATGGGCCTTAAGTTTCCCTGCAATTCTTGTCTTACCTTCTTAACAGTTTTAACTCAGAAAAGACTTTATGTTAGAAGGAATGTTATAATTTCGTGAAAACAAATTATATCACTGAGGACAAGATTAATCCCGAGGGGGTAAATCTCTCACTTTGGACGGGCTAAAAGGCATTCCAAACTTTCCCGTGCCAGTCACTCAGACTCAGTTTGAGAGGCTGCCTGGGTCTCATAACCACTGCAGACAGTGAGTTTCCAACTGTTTTAAAACTTCCATGCCTCTTTGTGGTTTAACCAAGTGATCAGTAATCAAAATTCTTCCTTGGGAACTTAAAACTTGAGCTGACATTTTGTAACTTCAAAGTTAGCTTTTTTTAACATCGTCTTACCCTGGGTCAACTTAAGTATCTCAAACCTTTCTACACATTCATAAATAAAGCATCTGGACAAACCTTTGTTGTTTTGACTCCATTCCATGGTGCTGTAACTGGGGTCCAGGGGTTCAAGAGCACCTGGCCCTGGGGGGTCCCAAACAGACCAGCTTCTGCCTCTTGCCTCTGACAAAACCCAGAGGCAGAGAGACAAGGGGTGGTGAAACAAGAAAGGGATTCATTTCAGCGAGACCAACACCAGGAAGACAGCGAACGAGCGTCTCAAAGACCGTCTCCAGAGAGCTCAAACTACTTCCGGGTTATGTAAGGAAAATATGGGGCAGAGGTCAGTGGGCACATGCAGACGGGCAATAAAAGCCGGTCAGGCACTGTCTTGGAGCCAATCACGCAGGGTCTTGCTGGCGTCAGGGCAGTCCCTATTGCGTGAAGGGGTGTTTGCCGGCCCCGCCTCCTGCCCGAGTTAAGAGAGACGCTGGAAAGCACTTAGTCAATTAGGAAGTACAAACTGAGGTCAAAATGGAGGGAGCTAAAGTCCTCTTTCCGTATCTGTCCAAGAAAAGCTTGCTACAGCTTTGCTTTTCACCCAGTGGCAAAAGCCCCCCCTTCCTAGTCTCAGGGTAACAGTACCCGCAGCTAAATGAGTGCGGACGACCGCTAGCGAGGGTCTTCCTCAGACTCCTGGACTCTCGTGACGTGACGTATAATTTGTAGAGTCTGCTTTTAGGCTCACGGGCTTGAGGGGTGGAATGCAGGAAGGGCCACAGCGCCCCCCTGGCTGAAGACGCACAGGCCCGCCAGGCGACCCACTCAGGGTATCCGGAGGCCCTCGCTGGCTAACGGGCTGCTTACAAACAGGCGCAGTTATCAAAAAAGGTAGGATTCCATAGGTCGCTCTACCTCCTCACTTCCCCCCTTTAAAAAGGTCCCCACCCACTTCCTGGGGGCGGGGGGACAGCCTCTCCTCTGCCTGCCGTCCTGGCCACAGCTCCCTTGAGGTGTATTCAACACACTTCTATCTCCTTTGCTCCGCGGGTGGGTGAATCTTTTCACCGCCCGCGCCACTGGCTTCCACCCGGTCACTGCCCCACATTTGGGGGCGTCATCCGATTGGGAGAGACACCGCATTTAGACACCACAGAAAGACATTAGTTCTTAGCAGGTAGACTTACCTTACCCATTTCTTCCCTAGTAATACTACTTTAAGTCCTGCTACTTTCCCCTTCCTTCCTTCCTTCCTTCCTTCCTTCCTTCCTTTCTCTTTCTTTTCTTTTTCTTTTCTTTTTCTTTTCTTTTCTCTTCTTTTCTCCTTTTCTTTTCTTTTCTTTTCTTTTCTTTTCTTTTCTTTTCTTTTCTTTTCTTTTCTTTTCTTTTTTACCAAAGGGATAACTCATGACTGCCTAACCTCTGTCCAGGAATGTCCATGTCCTGAACAAATATATTAGAAACTCCTCTAGAAAGTCTAGAGTTAACTTGTTTGTTAACAGGTCATACAAAGATAAAAACAAGGAATTAATAGGCAGGATATGTAAAAAAAAAAAAAAAAAAAATCTCAACTTGTCACCGTCTAGACCTAACCTTTATTGCCTACCTGCTTGTGCTCACTGATACTCGTCCCACATTTTTCTTAAGCTCTTCTTTGCAATTTATCGCTTGACTCTGAGAAAAGACCCAATGGGCATAATGTTCTGTGATGGAAACATAAACTATCCCTCAAGCAATATCTCCATCGGCCCAGACCACCCAGACCAGTTTGAACTCGACACCTGACTCACCCCTGCACAGGTGGACCACGGAGTGACCAAGTTAGCTTTACCTCATTAGAATACTACAATATCTGCCAAGGAGGGGCACAAGCCTCATTTACATAACATATGATGTATGTACAGATATGTTTCCTTAAGATACAATCTCAACCTTATGCCTGCTTCTACCTACAGTGACAAGGCTTCCTTACCTAAATATTCATCCTCACTCTGGAAGAGAGGAACCCATTCACCCTTGCTCTGGAGTCATGGCTTTGGAAGGTATTCCTGGTAATCTCCTTGTTTGCTACAAATGAAGTTCATTTATGCAACAACACCACCTGATGTGGTTTGTATCTATGACTCAGCAAGGAGCAAACTCACGTTAGTTCGGTTACAGATTCACTTCTAAAATAATGACCCTTTACTGGAGCCGAAGTAAGCTAGAAGGCTGTATGCACTGTATTCACCAGGACTTTTCAACTCGCTAGATAAAAGTGGGTTAATACTGACGGCAAGATGTGGGGAATGTTTTGGAAGTCACTGAAGATCTAGATCTCTGCAAGTAAAAAAGCAAAGGAAAATGGCCTAGTGATTAATAAGCTCTTAAGTGAGGGGACCTGGGAGGAAGACAAACTATAAGAGACTCTTTTTTTTTTTTAAAGATTTTATTTATTTATTTGACAGAGATCACAAGTAGGCAGAGAGACAGGCAGAGAGAGAGGGGGAAGCAGGCTGCCCGCTGAGCAGAGAGCCGGATGCAGAGCTCGATTCCAGGACCCTGAGATTATGACCTGAGCCGAAGGCAGAGGCTTTAACCCACTGAGCCACACAGGCGCCCCAAAAGACTCTTAATCTCAGGAAACAAAATGAGGGTTGCTGGAGGGAAGAAGGATGGGATGGATGGGGTGCCTGGGTGGTGGACATTGTGGAGGGTATGTGCTATGGTAAGCCCTGTGAATTGTGTAAGACTGATGAATCACAGGCCTGCACCCCTGAAGCAAATAATACATTATATGTTAATAAAATTTAAAAGAAACTCCTAAGTGTTCTAATGTTTCTTAAGGAGGTGAAATACCATTAAAAAAAAGGTGGGGGGTTACATGAAAGTTAATGGAAATGCCTTACCTGGTCATTAGGACAGAAAGACAACTTCTTCCAAGAATCTGTTT
This sequence comes from Mellivora capensis, assembly GCA_004024625.1. Taxonomy (NCBI): domain Eukaryota; kingdom Metazoa; phylum Chordata; class Mammalia; order Carnivora; family Mustelidae; genus Mellivora; species Mellivora capensis. Next base: position 41,756 of record PISX010008662.1, on the reverse strand, counting down.
CCACAATGCCCTAGAGGGCCAAATCTTCGGAGAAGTTCAGAGCATCTATTACAGAATGAGGGATTCCCTCCAAAATCAGAAAAAAGCTCACTTGCGAAGGACAATAATCAAGATTTGTCTCATGACACTCAATTCATTGCCTCACCAATACTCAACTGTTACCTTAGGGTCTTGCCTCAGCCCCAGTAAGCTCTGTGCCTTAAAAGAACCGCCTTAAACCAATTTGGTTCAGACTGTAAAATCGTATAAATACTCTTTCCTTCCTTTCTCTTTTGGAGTAACTCGCAAGGCTTTGTCAAGGTCATCTCTTTTGCTGGTGTAAGTTTAATAAACTCAACATTGTTTGCTCAACAGCTTTTTTTCTGGTATCTCCACAAAATTCATCTCATTGGATCCATGAAGTAGTATTTGGTTTCTTTAAAGCTTATTTGCCATTATTAGCCAGATTGTTTAAATCTTTTTCCTGGAAGTGTGTAAAGACACTCTGAGGAGTATTTACTCTTCTGGGCCATTTAGTGAAGGTAATTGGTAAGATAATGTATGGAAAGATAATATATGCAAAATGCTCGATGCCTAATAGAGTTCCTGGCACAAAATAGGTGTTCAATGAATGTTAGCTACATTATAACCCCTAACTCCTTAATCCTTCCTTACTTGGACCTCTGAGCAGACTGCAAACTCCAAGTTAATTGTCTCCGAATTCAGAGTTCCTATTCACAGGTCCTCACAGGTTTCTCATCTTGAGTGATTGGTGGGAACCACCCACCTCCTTCCTTCCATCATCTTGACTCCATTCCACTCCCGTGCCAGCAGCAAGGTGAGGGAGGAATTCAATTTTTTTACATTTTCCCTCCTTACCCCTTAATGTGACCCTTTCTTGGGGAAGACTGAGCGGAGGGCCTCTGTTCAGTGACATTTAATTTTAATAATGAAAAGTGAAAAATACCTTACCGGTGGTAGTTGAGCCCATTTCCTTCTCTGCCACTTTCCCCAAATAAATGAACAAACCCAACAACTTCTCAAAAGCATGTTGGATGGGGTTGTGGCTAAAGAGGGGAATGTTGATTAGGTTATAAGGTTAATGAAATTAGGAATCTGGAGCAAACCTTGGAAAGGATAGAGCTTCAGGACCATGAACATAAAAGGTCACTTAGGAAGGGCGGTGCCCAGGGAGATTTCCCATAATGTCCGGTCCATGAGACCAAAAGACAAAAAAACACTGCAGTATCTGCATTAGTTCTTAAAATTCTCCTTTCTGAGACAGCATATCCTAAATGCCAACTCCGTGTTATTATAAAATTCAAATCTACTCTGAGATTTAAAGAGGAAACAGATGAAGTATAAATGTGTGAATAAAATCTTCCAAGCCAGAAAAAAAAATGTTTAAAAGAAAAAAAAACCCCAACCCTACAGAGATGTTTACTTTGCCCTTTATAATTATTGGATGAAATGATGAGGCCGGTGACTTCAGTCCTGGATAAGGGGAGCAGGGTGGAGTGTTGGTGTGTGTTTTAGGGATTCGAGGTGGGAAGGTTTCCTGATGGAAGTGGTGCACGGGTAAATGTTTGACACCCAGTCAGGGGCAAGAGGGATGCTCTCATCCATAGCATTTGCTGATTTTGGGGGTGTATTTCTACCCACTTGGCTCTTGGCAAGCTATCAACGTGACATTGCTGAACTTGGCATTGGGAAGAGATGCGCAGCAGTGCACCATTACACAGGATTCCAGTCCCACGGATAGAGTAGCCAAAGATAACCTCAAGAGCAGGGTCGCCTGGGTGGCTCAGTGGGTTAAAGCCTCTGCCTTCGGCTCGGGTCATGATCCCACAGTCCTGGGATCGAGCCCCGCATCGGGCTCTCTGCTTGGCGGGGAGCCTGCTTTCTCCTCTGTCTCTGCCTGCCTCTCTGCCTACTTGTGAACTTGGTCTGTCAAGTAAATGGATAAATAAATCTTAAAAAAAAAAAAGATAACCTCAAGAGCAGAGATAATAGTCCAATGTTGTGAAAGAATCAGGAAGTGATGGGTTTTGAGTATTTAATACCTTTAAAAAATATATAAGCTGTCAAGTTGTAAGTTTATATAATAATAATCGCTGAGTTTTAACAACTGGCTGGGAAAAGTTAACATTTGGCTTTCAAGGGCCAATACCAAAACACTGTGAGAGCTGAGTGTGTTGTTATTTCCAGGTGGGGCAAGGCTGGCCAGGTGTCTCTCATGCTATACCCACTTTCCGAGGGGCATGATCCCCTCCAGGATCTGAGAGCCGGGATGGGAAGGCAAGAAGGAAGCCTGAGCTATCACTACTACAGCCAAGTGCAGGCACTTTCTGGAGATGATCTGTGCAGGGACAGAGCAATGCCACTTTTCTCAGACTAAAGCGGGCCTGGCTGCTCAAAGAAATTAATGTTCCAACTCAAATGACTCATTTTGTAGGAACATTAAGTTCACAGCCAATTTGTCAATATAAGAAAACTATCACTTCATTTAAAAAAAAACTCAAAAAGTATTGCTTGAATTTAATGCATTACAAATCCCATTTTGGCAAAGGTGGATTGAAACTCATGAAGGTGGGTTGGAGCATTACTAGCACTGTGTGCAACTTGGCTGCCATATTTTCCAGGATAGTTAGGGGACTTAAAGTTGTCATCTGAAGATTGGCTAATGAAACTATGCTTTTTCTAGGGAAAGCTAAAGGAGGATATGGTATCTACTTGCAAATATGTGAAAAGATGTCTAGAGGGACTAGAACTTGTTTTACAAATTATCATGGTTGAGGCGCCTGGGTGGCTCAGTTGGTTAAGCGCCTGTCTTTGGCTCAGGTCATGATCCCAGGGTTCTGGAATAGAGCCCCTCATCCAGCTCCCTGCTCAGCAGGGAGCCTGCTTCTTCCTTTCCCCTCTGCCTGCTGCTCCCTCTGCTTGTGCTCTCTGTCTCTCTCGAACAAATGAATAAAATCTTCTTAAAAACTATCATGGTGAGTAGAAATAGAGGCTCTGTATTATAAAGACTTGTGTTCCAACTTTGGCTTCATCATGTCTACTTGTATGACCTTGGACACATTATATAGACTCTCTGGACCATGGATCCCTTATGTGGAATTGGGGTATATTCATTGTTCTTTTAACAAATTATAGTGAATACAGTGGCTTAAAAGCAATCTAAATTTATTATCTTATAGTCAGAGGTCAGACTCTAACCGGGTCTTACTGGGCTAAAATCAAGATATCAATAGGACTGCATTCTTTCTGGAAGCTCTAGGAAAGAATCCATTTCCTCTTTTTCTACCCTCTACAGGCCACCTGCATTCCAGGTTCTGGCCCTTTTCTTCCATCTTCAAAAGCAGAAATGCTGGGCCAAGTCCTTCCCACACTATTATCTCTCCAGTTTTTCTTTTCTCTTCCCTGTTCAATTTATAAGAACTCTTATGATCACACTGGGCCCACTCAAATAATCCAGGATAATCTCTCCATCTCAGAGTCAGCTGATTAGCAGCCTTAATTCCATCTGCAAACTTGATTCCCCTTTCCCATGCAATCTATCATATTTACATTCACGGGCTCCAGAGGTGAGGATGTGGACAACTTTTGGGACTCATTATTCTGTCTACCGTATAAGGATTTTAAAAAGTACCTACCTCATAGCATTGCACTGAGGAAGATTTTTTGGACAGAGTAAGGACTTAATAAATATTAGCATCTTTCATCATTATTATTATCTTTAATAACAATCTGCATTATTTTGCTAGGTTGCTATACAAAATACCACAGACTGGATGGCTTACACAACAGTTTATTGTTGTGCGGTCTTGGAGGCTAGAAGTCTGAGATCAAGGTATTGGCAGGGTTGGTGCATTTTGAGGGCTGTGAGGAAGAATCTAGTCCCTGCCTCTCTCCTAGATTTTGGTAGTTCGCTAGCAAACTTTGAGATTCCTTGGCTTGTAAAAGCATCGCCCTGATCTGTCTTTCTCCCCATGACATTCTCCCCATGAGTGTGTCTGTGCAAAATAACCCATTTTTATAAGGACAGTAGTCATATTGGATTAGGGACCATGATACTCCAGTATGACCTCATCTTAAGTGATTACATCGGCAGCAACCCAGTTCCCAAATGAGATCATGTTCTGAGGGGGCTGGTGGCTAGGATTTCAACATAAGAATTGGGGTGTGGGGTGTGCCTGGGTGGCTCAGGGGGTAAGAGCCTCTGCCTTCAGCTCAGGTCATGATCTCAGGGTCCTGGGATCGAGCCCTGCATCGGGCTTTCTTCTTGTCAGGGAGCCTGCTTCCCCCTCTCTCTCTGCCTGTCTGCTTGTGATCTCTTTCTCTGTGTCAAATAAATAAATAAAATCTTAAAAACAACAATAACAACAATTTTTTTTGGAGGGGGGCACACAATTTAACAGATAACACAAACCGAAGGATGTGGGTTATTATGAATGAATTAATGGACAGGTGTAGACAGCATATTTACCTCAGGAAAAGGAAGTGCTTTCTACCTGAGAGGTCTGAATGTGGAATGGGGTGCTGAGTTTCCTCAACCACTTAGTGAGGACAAGGACGTGGGAGGGCAGATTCGCCCATCCCAAAACTGCTGAGAAAACACAGGCTTGAAAATACCCTCTCAACTCAGAGAGGATGGGCTTCTTGGATAATTGCCTCCAGAAAATGGCATCACTTTCCAGAGTTCCATGAGAGCTCAGTTCCTTAAACCAGCATGTCTACTGTGCGCCCCCAGAGGAGCTCGCTCCGCGGGGATCTAGAACATTCTTGGGAAAATTTACCTCAGATTTTCATGACAGACCATGATGCAGTCACATCAGTAGGTCAGAGATGCTGGAAGTGAGCCCTTCGAAGCTCCTGTTAATTATAATTCAGGGGGATTGATTACTGTTTGAAGACGCAGTTCAGAGATTATACCTCAGCAGGTACGTAAGACTCCAGGTAGCTGAGAAATCACTTGTATTTCAAGGCAAATGTAAACTGGTTTCAGAAGCAAAATATGTCCAGATTTAGGTAAAGAGAGACTTTATTTGCAAGAATTATTGCAAGCGGTTGTGGGGGTACGTGGAGGGGAGAATGATTGTAATGGGGTAAGAGGAATATTGACGGGGAGAAGGCTCCATCCATGAGGTCTGCAAGCATCTCAGATGTCAGGCAGAGAAGGGTTTTACTTTCACAAGGAGGAATAAACAAGGCTAGAAAGAACAGGGTGTGGAAAGTGGGCTGAGCTGGTATGATCAGATCGTTGATCAGGGAAGATTTTGCCTTGAGCTAAGCTTTGTCTTAGGGGAGCCATTCCAGAGGGGTGCCTGTTGGCTTCACAACTTGAACAGGTTGTTTCTTTTCTGTACCCATTCCCTTGTCATAAAGTAGGTGCAGATACAGAGCTTGTTGCAGGGGGGGTTTGAACCCAGACCTACTGGTCTCAAAATTCTGTGCTCTTTCAGAGAAATGACCGATTATATTCGAGAACTTAGTCTTCACAAAATCTTCCATAAAGCTGATTACTTTTTTAAAAGGTACAGACTTATTTTCTGACATACGGTTTATCTGTTTAATCAGAGTAAATCTCACTGAAAATTTTAAATGAAATAACTTAAACATTTTGGTTCATTATTTTTCTGAGCACAACAACACGGTGGAAATCTACTGATTTAAAATCTTGATGGATGGGGGTACCCAGCAACCCATGTTTCAGGAACAAGCCATCTAGGTCATTCTGATATACACCAAAAAAAAATTTTTTTTTAAGATTTTATTTATTTAGTTATTTGACAGAGAGAGACACAGCGAGCGAGGGAACACAAGCAGGGGTAGTAGGAGAGGGAGAAGCAGGCTCCCTGCCAAGCAGGCAGCCCGATTCAGGGCTTGATTTCAGGACCCTGGGATCATGACCTGAGCAGAAGGCAGACGCTTGATGACTGAGCCACCCAGGCTCACACACCGAAATTTGAGAACCACTGGCAGAGGGGCCGAATATGTTTGCTCCGAAGCTGGGTTGTCTGGGTTTGAGTCCTGGCTCTCCCATTTCTTGACTGTGAGACTTGGGTCTCAATTTCTTATCTCAGAGGATTTCTGGGAAGATTGAATCCATTCAAATGTGTCAGAATCCAATGAATGATGCAGGACACTTTGTTGAAATATGTATATTCGTATTATGTATTATTGTGTTATTAGTATCATAATATCTGGAATTTGTCTCAAATGTGTTTGCTTGGTACCTAGGAGAATCTGATCTCCAGCAGATAATCATCTAATAGGGAAAACAGAGCAAATAATTTTCATAAAATGTGCAATAGGCAGTAAAAGATGTCTCTATAGATACAGAAGAGATGTGGGAAAGAGGGGAGTTTGGGGACACAGGTTAGAGAATCAGAGGTCAAGGAAAGGTCATGGCTATTTTTGAAGGTTTCTGGCATAGTAAAAAATGAGCTTTAAATTTAAAAAAAGTCTAAGGAGACATGAAAGTTGTTTAATTTGCATAATGAAAAGATTTATTTTAAAAATGCCTTTACAATGCATTATAGGTAGACTGATCCTATAATGGGCCCGAATTTAAAGTGATATGAAGCATGTCTTCACATCTCACTCCTGCCTGCATCTCTGCGAGTCTGCGTTTAACTTTATTTGTAGATAAATCAAAGGGTGATGTCTGTACCTTTTTGTGAAGGTGCCTGAGCTCATGACCTTCGTGTTCCCTCTGTGATGTGCTCCGGGCATCAGAGAATTAGTGAGAACTATTTTAGCGGGGAGAAGTAGAAAATACATGAGCAAAAATGCACAAAACAGCAGTCTGCACTCTAGAAACCACAAGGAGTTTGAGATGGCCACGTATAAATGGCAAGGAGAGGACTGGCTACCACTGAAGCCGGGAAGGAAGGCACAGGCTGTTATGGGAGGCCTCCTAGAACCCCCAAGGGGCCCGGACTGCATGTCGTGTACAGGGGGGAGTCACCACTGGTCAATTGCAGATGGACTCTGGTCCTGTATTTTAGGTAAATCACTCTGGAGGCAGTGTGGAGGGAGGACCGGCATGCCAGACGGAAGTGTAGTGACCATACACAGAACTTCTGGGCTTGGCTCAGAGGAGACCTGAACTCCAGCAGGACAGCGATGCAGAGAAGGGCTGGCTCTCGAGGTTAGTAGAAATAGGAACACTTCAAGGGACTGATGACTTCCTGTCCAAGAGTGTGGGTAGAAAAGACAACTGGTCCTTCGGCCTCGAGAAAGTCACATAGCTTTGATTCTACTGCTCTCCCTCCCATCCTTGTGTCGAACTGCCCAGCAGAGTGTGCACAGCCTTGGGTGCCGAGGCCCTGGGAAGCTGCTGGGGGAGCCTGGCCAGGGAAACCCCAGGGGAGCCGGGAAGACTGCCTACTTCTTGGCCAATAGTCCCTTCGTGGAGCTCTGCTCATCACCCTGTTTCCTGCTGGATCCCGGACTCGTGTGTCCATGCTGCCTTTCCCCAACGGACGTGATGACTGGACCCTTTAGCACACCTTTTGGGTTCATGCCTGGGTTTGGAGGCCATGGTAGCAATGGCACTTTGGAAGTCCTGGCCTCCCTGTCCTTTGTCTGTCTCACTCTCCGAGGCCTAGGGCATGCTTGCTTGCTTTGTCTTGCTGGCTCTGAGCGGTGTTCCTGTTTCTGTCCTTTCCCGGGACAGCTCAGCAGTCCTTTTCGTCTTTATGGCCTCTTGAATCCAGTGAGTTGAGAGCTGCTTTTTGGAGCCTGTTTCTTCTGCCTTATTTTGGATTCCTCTTTGTGGTTACTTCTCTTTTTATATGGCTGTCATTCAGAGCTGACACCCCGGTTCTACGTGGGACAGTCATTGTCCCTTTGCACGAAGAATTTCCCGTCACCCGGGGAATTGTTGAGCAACATGTTCCAAGGCCCGAGAGGGAACAGAAGGGTTTGCATTTCGAATAGGTGACTGCTATGACATTTAGTCTAAAATGCTGGGAGAGACATCAATATCGGGGCTAATGGACTAATGGGCCTTTTAACAAGAGTCGATAGGGTGAGGCTGGAGGGGAGGGATCTGGAGCAGATGTGGGAGTCTGCAAAACGGAATCGAATGCTGGGGGCCGAAGACAGAATTGAATATACCTGTGGAGCTTAATCACCCTTTTTTCCAACCCCTGATACAGGAGAAAGTGGGTGAGAGTCCAGGCTCCAGAATTTACTCGGTCCGTGTTCAAAACAAGGCATTCGCTAGCTCTGTGACATTCGCTAGCTCCGGGAAGCTTGCAGGTACTTTCTCTGTGCCTCAGTCTCTTCATGTGTGGAATGGGAAATTTGTAGTCCTTCCCTTGTTTAGTTTTGAGAGGGTTTAATTGAGATAACGCAGGCGGGGCAGTTTCAAATTCTACTTGGCACATAATGGTCAGAGTCGCTAGGTGCTTCCCAAGTGTTAAGGCTCAAAAATATCGCACATTACTCTCCCTCTTTGTCACACGGGGTTTGAATGAGTTTCTTCTCAAAGAGCTAGATTTGACTGATGAGAACCTGCAAAACAGAGGGGCTGCCCAAGAACAGCGGGCCTCCGCTTCACCCTCCTGGCCTTCACCCAGAACAGCGGGCCTCCCCGGAATCCAGGGGCTCATTCCAATGCACATTACCCGGCCCCACCCCCACAGTTCCAGACTCGATGAGACTGGGGGGGTGTCAGTCTGAGAATCTGCATTCCTAACAAGGTCTCAAGTGGTGCCATTGCTGCTGGTCTGGGGACCGAACTTTGACATATGCTGGCGTGGAGATTGAGAGATCACATTTTGAAGTCAGAAGGTTTCAAACTGGAAACTGGGCTTTGGCATTGAGCAAGTTACTTCATCTCGTTAGACTTCCAATTCCTTGTCTCCGATATAAGTCTAGGAGCTGGGAGGGGGCGGTGAAGAGTTGAATGATACATATATAACATTTAGCACAGAGTTACTGTATGCTATGCATCAGTGATTGTTCCTATTCTGCTTAATTGAGCGGTATCTTGGTCTTCTCTGTGCCTCTACTTCCCTATCGGTGAAGTGGGAACTTCACAGTGGACTAATCTACCGGATACGGCAGGTGAAGGCATTCAGTAAGGTAACAACTTTAATGTCACAGCTTTGAGGAACTGTCCTAGAGATTAAACCTGTCCCCTTCTGTAACACTTTAAATAGGACTTGGAATGTCTTTCTCTTAGGTTAAATTAGAAAATCCTTTGCTACTGCAAAGGTCTGAGACCCTCAATAGCTTCTTCAGATGCTCCCACCTTTCATTTCACTCTCTTATTGCCTTCTGCCCGCAGTCTTCCACCAAAACAGATCATTCATTTTATTTCTCTTCTGTCCTGTTTGCCTTTATTTATTGCTAATGTGTTATTCTTTGCTGGAGGACAGTTGTTTTCTTCCCTAAACATCTGACATAAGTGGGGAAGGAGCATCTGCTTGGGTGAAGACTGGGCCGGGGGTCACTGGAAAGTTCTTTAGGAATGGAATATGGCTTAAAAATTTAATTTATATGTCTTACAAATGGTTTTGTTTGGTAAGGTTAGATTTGGGAATGTTCCCTGGCTTCTGAAATTTTTGACTTTTAACGCCCTTTGTTTTTATTTTCTATCTTATTTTATTTTTTAAATTTAAATTCAGTTAATTAACATACAGTGCATTATTAGTTTCAGAGGCAGAGGTCAGTGATTCATCAGTTGCATATAACACCCATTACATCACGTGACCTCCTTAATGTTTGTCACCCATGCCACCTCCCCTCCAATATCCTTCAGTCTGTTTCCTATGATTGAGAGTTTCTAACAGTTTGTCTCCCTCTCTGATTTAATCTTGTTTTGTTTTTCTCTCCCTTCCCCTATGCTCCTCTGTTTTGTTTCTTAAGTCCCACATGAGTGAAGTCATATGATAATTGTCTTTCTCTAACTGACCTATTTTGCTTAGCATAATACCCTCTAGTTCCATCCATGTCATTGAAAATGGCCAGACTTCATTTAATTGTTGGCTGAGTAGTATTCCATTGTGTGTGTGTGCATATATATGTCCGCTCATCTATTGATGGACGTCTGGTCTTTTTTTTTATATATCACATAAATTTATTTAAAATAAATTTTCACTTAAAACTTAAAAATCTCAGGGGCGCCTGGGTGGCTCAGTGTGTTAAGCCTCTGCCTTTGGCTCAGGTCATGATCTCAGGGTCCTGGGATTGAGTCCCACATCGGGCTTTCTGCTCAGCAGGAAGCCTGCTTCCCCCCCACCCCGCTCTCTGCCTGCCTCTTTGCCTACTTGTGATCTCTCTCTGTCAAATAAATAAATAAAATCTTAAAAAAAAAACCTTAAAAATCTCAAATCATTTACTTTAATTTCATACAGCTCCAGTTCAAAGGTAAAATTAAGAATTGGATATCTCCTTTTTTCTTGATTGAGGTATAATTGATACATAACATTAGTTTCAGGTGTACAACAATTGATCCAATATGTGCAAACACTGAAAAGTGATCACCACAATAAGTGTAGTTTGCCGCATCACCATTTAAAGTTACATAATATGTAATAGAATACCATTAACTATAGTTACCATGCTGTACATCAAATTCCCATGATTTATTATGACTTGAAGTTCAGACGTATTGATCCCCTCCTTTCATTTCACTCACCCCCACAACTACCTCTAAACCAGCTTTTGTATTACTATTTATCTAGGATATAATTTTTGGACATCTAGGCTCTTTCCATAGTTGGCTGTTGTGGACATTGCTGCTATAAATATTGGGGTGCATGTGCCCCTTCGGATCACTACCTTTGTATCTTTGAGGTAAATACCCAGTAGTGCAGTTGCTGGGTCATAGGGTAGCTCTTTTTTAAGTACTGTTTTCCAGAGTGATTGCCCTTTGTGTTTTGTTTTTTTGTTTTTTAAAGATTTTATTTATTTATTTATTTGACAGATCACAAGTAGGCAGAGAGGCAGGCAGAGAGAGAGAGAGAGGAGGAAGCAGGCTCCCTGCCGAGCAGAGAGCCCGATGCGGGGCTCGATCCCAGGACCCTGGGATCATGACCTGAGCCAAAGGCAGAGGCTTTAACCCACTGAGCCACCCAGGCGCCCCTGCCCTTTGTTTTTATAGTCATACTGTCAGCTTTTTGTTTTTGATTTTTGTTATTGTTGTTTTTTTACCTTAGCTCTTTGGCAAGCCCTAAGACACAGAAACTTCTTGGCCACAAATGGCTTGCAGCTGGGTAGTAGAGACAAGAAACAGATTTCATTGCTAGTTCTGTCTTAAAGAATAAAATGGATGCCAAATTTCTTCCTGGGGTCAAGAACTCAGAGCAAAGAGAAAAATAATTTAAGATAATTTACACAAAGCTTTATGCATCATTATAGTAACACCCTTCCCCCCCAAAAAAGGGGCAAGCTTTGCTCAGATCAGCAGTTTTCTAATGTAATAGTACAATTTTCCTTTGGAGATACTGGGTTGGGAAGATAGCATGACCTTTGGGATTGGTTATCTCCTTTGGTAAAAAGGTGAAGGTGAATGTTACCGCCCCTACAGAACCATCCCTGCATGTTTTTCTCTATTACTCAAACTTGAATTTTACTGGTTAATTTTTACCCTTCTATTATGAATGCTCCTTTTATTACCAACATCAAAACCTTGCAAATTCTTTCAAAATCTAGCTGTAGAAACTCTTCTGGCTTTAGGTGGTTTGATTTAATTAGATTCAATCATGTTTTATAATAGTATATAATTTTATAATAGTGTTATGTTAAAAATCATGTTTCTTCTTTTTCTACTCAATATTTCAGCTTTAAGGTTGTGATGGCTTTGCTAAGGCATGACTCTAAAATATGGCTTGAGATTTGTCTAACAAATGGATGTCTTCAGACATATGATATATAAAAATAAGAGGAATAATTACACAATATGTTGAAAGTTCCATTGAAGCTTCTGTCTCAGCGTGGGAGATGGCTGACACATCCACTGGCCCCAGAGCCGATTTCCTATTTGTGTATATTTACATGTAGATGGGTTGGATCCTCCCCTGAGAGTAGGAGGAAGACAAGCTTCAATTCTAGCACAGTCTGATTTTGCTCTATCATTTTTAAATTTGGCTCTTGGTTTCTTTCATCGTCCATCCCCAAGATGGCTCTTCCGGTTCTAACATTTTATGATGGTGGAAGACATAAAAACAAAATTGCTAAGTGATTAGTTCAAATTCTTCTTTTTAAAAAAAATTTTATTTATTAATGTATTTATTTGAGAGTGATAGAGTATGTGCGTGCACGCATGCGTGCAAGTGTGGGGAGGGGCAGAGGGCGAGGGAGAGAATCTCCAGTAGACTTCACGCTGAGTGCCAGCCCCATGTGGGGCCCAATCTCACAACCCTGAGATCATGACCTGAGCCAAAATCAAGAGTTGGGAGCTTAACTGACTGAGCCACTCACCCGGGGGCCCTTAGTTCAGATTCTTTTTTTAAAAGATTTTATTTATTTATTTGAGAGCAAGAGAGAGCAGGAGCAGGGGCGGGGGAGGGCAGAGGGAGAGGGAAGAGCTGACTCCCCACTAAGTAGGGAGCCCAATGCGGGGCTCAATCCCAGGAACCTAGGATCATAACCCGAGCCCATGGCAGACGCTTAACCTACCCAGGCACCCCAGTTCAAATACTTTAAGAGTAAATTCTATCAAACAAATAGCTACTTTGGAAAAAAAGAAAAAGTCCAGCTTCATAAGTCAAGTTATTTTGTTAACTTGATTATTGGAATTGAGAAACTGTTTAAAAGAGAAACATTACTTTGATTGAATGCTTTTATATGTAAATCTATTCATGCCCATTTTTTGAAAAATAGAGATTTCTGTGAGTAGGTTGTAGAAAAATGAAATACTGGAGCTATGACGGACACTGATCTTTCAACTGAAATATGAGAAGGCAAAGGGCAAAATAATAATTCTGGAAATAGGCACAGCAGCCCTTTACCAAATGTCACCCTGCCTGCTAATGTGTGAACGGCTTCGGAAGGGCTCGCGGTGAGCCAGCTGGGGCAGCACCTCTGAGAATACACTGACACTGTTGGGAACAGAGGACATTTTGGCTACTAATGAACTAAAGGATGGAAACAAGAATTTCGTTGGAGACAGTCAACTAGAGAGTCTATTATGATGTACATGATAACCTAGGTAATCAACTCAGCACTTGTAGGAGTGAAGGTTGAGACAACCATATTCTTATGATAATGGCCTGGAAGGTTTTTCTCATTTAAAAGCAGTCACATCTGACCTTTCTCCTGAGCAGAAGGATGACAGAAATTGACAAATGAGAACCAGGTGAAGAGAAGACCAGACACTTTGCCTCGACAAACAGCAGTTTTATTCCTGTACTAGGAAAAGGTACGTGAGATACTAGGTAGACGTTTTTGACCACCATTACAACGGTGAAAATACATTAAGCAAATGCATAGTTTAAATAGGGAGACTAATGAAGTTCGTTGTTCGAGTAGAGTTGGTTAGAAACACAGTATGGCGGGGAGTTACAATAGTATGAACAAAATAAAATCATCCACTGCCATTTTAAATAACCAGAGTTGCAGAGAAAGAATACATGATACTAAAAACATAAAAGTGCTCTATTACAGAACAGAATATGTTCAGTTGCTGGGTTTATTTACAGTGTTCATGTAAGCTGCACAGAACTCAAGGAATAGCCAGCTGCACGTCCATGGATGACAGTGTTATTAGACACTGGCTACCTAACAGCCAAAGTATTGGGCCAGGAGCAGTGTCTGCTCATGATGCGGATGCTGAACATATGCGAGCTGGGAAATAGTTTCTGCAAGGTGGCAATACAGACGGTATTAGAGACTTGATCCTTGCCTTTATACAACCTGTAAGCCCAGTGGTCCCACTTGCAAGACCAGAGACCCAGGGCTCTCCAGGCAAGGACTCTGGTGCATCCGGTTGTCAACGTGGCCGAGAGTAGGAACTTTCACAAAGTTGCCGCTGCAAACTCTCCCCACAGCTTGCAGAGGGAACCCTGGCCCACTGTACTATGAACCTCTAAAGCCACATCTGTGTGGGCTCCTTTTTGTTGGGAGACTTTTCCACTCACTCAACAATTAAAATACAACATCTCGAACATAACCGAAAGCTTGCTCTTGTGAAGAAGTTATGTCCTAAAAGGAATTACTTAAGGCAGAAGACAGCCCTAACTAGCATTTTTTGTGATGATTCTAGAAGGGGCACATCACATTTGTCTGACATTATTCACAGTGTTGAACAACTTATTTTGGTAACTTATGTGAGATCATGTACATTGGCATATAGGCTATAAAAATAATCTTTGATAAATCTGTTAATAGATTTCTTGATTTCTATTACATAAACTTCTATTTTTTAGAGCATTCACCAACAATTTCCTTGTTTCATGACTGTATCTATATAGACAACCTTTAAAAAAATAAAATGTCTTATTTTTATTGCATACATTTATTCCTAGGGAGCCTCCCTACAAGTCAAGAGTATTCTTTTAGTCAGAAATATTTCCATTGCTAGAAACATTTTTAGAACAGAACAGATTTTTGCTATTACCATGGCTGTATCAAATGTTACCCTGTATTTTAACTAAAATGGCCACTTTCAAAGGTATCATCCACTACAAGAATCTAAGGTAGTATGTTTGAATTTCAAGCTTAGTCAGTTTAGTCAAACACGTGGTTAAGTCACAAAACTAAATGAATCAATTCAATTGCTTAATCGAATTGCTGATGACGTCAAGGAGAGCCTCCCCCCCCCAACAAAGGTAATATGTCCTAATAGAAATATGACATCTTCAAAAAACAATCTGGACACACAGAAACGATGCCATTTTCTCTTCCTGATGACGTCTGGTTAGATTTTTCTTTTTCAGATATTTCCTTTCCTAGTTATGTCATTTCACTTGCTTTCTGCAGTCATGATTTACAGATTTTCCTCTGATGTGAAACTTTTTTGGAATACTTGATGTGATTTGAAATCTCTGGTTAAAAATACTCAGAAGCTTAACAGGGCATTTGGTCTGGTAATGGCCTTTTCACTCGAACTCATTAGGAATGAAGGCGGGTTGAGGGTTGCTCATAGCCACCTAGGGGAGGATCAGCCATTCCTTCTTGCCACACTGTGTTGGCTGGTGAATTACTTTCATTTCCTCATGGAACCTGGAAAGTCTTTGAACTACCACCTCAAACAAGCAGCTATTTTTTTTGCTTTTTAATAGCAGCTCAAGTTGGGCATGGCTCATGTGGGTGAACTAAAAGTCTAGAACCTCCTAGGGTTGGGGCTCAGGTCCTCTCATTTGTTGTCACACAGAGCTGGCCAGTTTATGACTTCCAGATTACAACCTCCAAGAATCAGAGAGGTAAGTGATTGGGAATTTAGTATATAGCCGGTAATTTTCTTGCAAAAAAGTAAGGACACTGTTTAATATAAGAAACTGGATCCTGAGACACTAAGGCAAGAGAATCAGAGTGTGAAGTATAGCATGTGAGGTCTATTTTTGTATGGGTGGACATCTGCTTGGTGGTTTCATATTATTTTCCCATGTCACTTTCGGCTCTCCTCCAAGAGGTAATAGCAAAATTAATTAAAGACCCTTCCAAATAAAACTGCCCCCAACATGTCTGTGTGCCATGACCATTTTAGTATTTAAAAAATGAAACCCTGGTCATCTCTTCTATAATGTGGAGCCTGAAAAGACTATGAAATGTCAGTGCGTTTAAGGTGATAAGATGAACAGAAAATAAAATCACATTCGACTGGGAAAGCAAACATGTTCAAAAAAGAGGGGAACAAGTAGTGAGAGATAGGGACTCGGAAGTGTTAAGGAAGGGATGATGAATTACTTAGGACAAATATGTGCAGGCCCAGGCAGGGAAATGAGCCTTTGAAAAATCTGATCCAAGAGCTGAAAACCTGGATGCTCTCCAGAGAGAAACAGAATGATAATACGAAATCGATTTAATGAGTAGAGATTAAAGGAGTTAATTATAAAGAACTTGGATAAATAATGATTAAGATGCAAGATGGGACTCTCCCAAGATTTGATGGCTCCAAAGCACTTTGAAGGCTGGATGATTAAAGTGAAGTGCACAGGTGCAAACAGGATGCCCCCCACGACAGGAAACGGGTGTTTACCAAGACACAGCACATGACGGGATTCAATTAAAATACGTCCAATTGAGCGGAATGTCAAGGAAACTTTCCCCCCTCCTAAATTTAATAAACAGTTCAACTAGATAATGTATTTAGTCTTTGGTGGCGGCAGGAGGGAAGATAGTGAAGTATTTGTTGCTAAGGAGATTTAAAATTAGACAGGTGGAGGGTAGAAATAAATATTTCCTGGATTAGATGGAAAGACCATACAGTTTTGCCTTGTCGTGTCCATTTCCCTAACCGCAATGTCACCCCAGACACATCAGCGCACATGAACATTGTTTACTGTTACAGCCATGTAGGTTTTTTACAGTTTTCATTCCTGGTTGGTGCGAGTAATTGCTTTCTCCTCTAGATGCAGTGGTTCGCCAGTAAAGCAGCATCAGCATCTGGCCGCGTGCTCCGAGGAAGGCAACCACTGCCCTGGGTTGCTTCCTTCTTTCACTGGCTCCCCGAGGCCCTCTTTCAAGCTTAGTTGGAATAGTAACAACCACCCTACCTTTATTACTGGGATGCGTTTTCTTTATTGAGTAGAAACGTGTCATTTCTAGGACAGTGCTTAGTGGCTTACAGGCACTTAGTAAAACTTTTCTGAATGAATGAAAAGCCAAAAACGAATTTCTTTTTACACGTGGTAATGTGCTTTGTGCCAAGCATCATTAGTTTAAAAAATCTGTTGAAACAGAAGGAATAACATGGACGACATTAGGAGAAGGAAGGGATAAATGAAGGGGGGGAGGGAATCAGAGTGGGAGACAAACCATGAGAGACTATGGACTCTGGGAATTAGACTGAGGGTTTCAGAGGGGAGAGGGGTAGGAGGATCTGGGAGCCTGGTAACGGGTATTAAGGAGGGCATGGATTGCATGGAGCACTGGGTGTTATATGCAAACAATGAATCATGGAACACTACATCAAAAACTAATGATGTACTGTATGGTGACTAAAATAATAAAATTAAAAAATAAAAATAAAAATAAAAATCTTGTTTTTTCTTGCTTTTCCTTTTCAGTGTAGGGGAAGTTATTCCTAATGGATGCCACATCTCATTAATCTCTGACTTCTGTTTTCTTCCTGGTGGTACATCTGTCATCCTTACATATGTATTGTTCCTTTTCACTTCTAGAAGATCCACCTGGCTCCCTGAAACAGAAGCAGAGCCTACCACTGCCATTTCACAAGGGCGTTGAGCACAATGAGACTGTGAAAACTTGGAATCCTTTTATTACTCTTCACATTTATTCTTAGAAAGTTTTCCCGTGTTTTTATAAACTTCAAGTAGCCCTGGAAATTTTTCTGGTATGTGTGGAAATTTACATAACCATTCAGATAACTATTTTAGATATATTTAATGATTTTCATTTACATCCATTATATTACTTATGAGACTTTATGGTATGTAGCAAAAATACATACTTTGAAAAGAAATGTGTTCCCTCTGCAGTTGAAATTGTAAGGTCAATGACTTTCATCTCTAATTCTTAGGTTTATTTGTGGAGAGATTTGTAAGTGAGAGAAAGGCGAACATCCTGCCTCATTTCTCAAGTAGCCATGAAGATTTCATACAGATACCTTTCAAATTGTCCTCAGAACTGGAGCTTGAGGAGGGCAAAGCCCACTTTCTAACCCACTGAAATTTGTTATAGTCAAAATAGGCACAAATACTGAAGACAAACTTGGTGGCTTTTATGGTAAAGGCACCTCCAGGTGATGGCTGATATTGTGAGCTCGGTGATTTACTAAGAAAGTCTTTTAGGGATTTCTATATTAAGCATGAATGAAGATTTTTTTGGTGGTGGTGGTGGTGGTTTGCTTGCTTAATAAGCCATATCTGATGTTTGTGGACACTTCTAAAAAGAAGTTAATCCCATCTCCTTTGATCAGAAATCTAATCTGCCACAACAGTCTTCTTTTACTGGGAAAAACCAAGTATGAGTGACGTCATTTTGACTTTTCCTGGAATGCAGCCCACTAGAAAGGAGGCAAAGGTGAGGGTGTGTACGTCAACCAACACACTCCTTATAGTATGGGTATGCACGTTCCCACTCTACGAATGCAGTGACATAATCTCCAGTCCCTGTGGATGGCACTTTGCACGTTGATCTTGTTTTCAGTCAGAGGTACAGGAGGCATTCTTCTTGATGTAAGGAATTTATCACTTCTGTCTGGATTGTTCCCTATCAGACCCCTCAACCCTGAAGCCTGGACTTCTCTGCAAGTTACATGGTCCCTAAACTGACCAGTTGGGCTTGAACCTCTGGCAGGACAAAGGGGAGAGATGAAGTAGTTTAGCAATAACCACCTACTTCAGCTTTGGGGCCACCTAACCCCCTTCCCCCTATCCTTTCTTGACTATTAGATTTGTCCAAATAACATTTGGATCATGTTTGGATCCCTAGGTTCCTAGAAGAGCAATGCAGGAAGGCCATCTCCAGCCCTGCCTTTATCCTAACCGGTGAATATCAAAACAGGTCAAAACCATGGCCCATGGGATCCCCTTCTGTATATATCTTACCAGTAGTCCTGTTATACAGGTTGAATTAGTCTATGTAGAACAATCCATGAACACTTTAGTGTGGAAAAATAGTATTATATAACGCTTAATATTAAACATTATGAAAAAAAATACATATTTACAGAATAAACTACAAAATACAACTATGTACAATAATATCTGTTACCTTTAAATTACATAAATTCTTTAAAATTCTTCAGATTAATAAATTATACATAGTATCAACAGAAATAGCTGGCACCTCTGTAGGGCATGAAGCACGTTTTTTGTTTTGTTTTGTTTTTTTAAATCACACAGTGAGTAGTTTTTATCCGAGATCTTCAGATACATTCTCAATGCCTTGAATAGCCCGGGTCTGAAAGGAAGGACACTGTGGTTAGAGATGGAGCTGGGTGTGTCACAGCTGTTTGTTCCATTTATGAAGATTACAAACGGATAAGACTAGCAGAAATGACTAACGTTCAATATGGTTTAGGGTGAGACCACTGCTGCAGGGTCCATGTTGTTCCATTCAGAACCACAGATTCCTAGAATTGGAAGGAACTAGTAATTCTAGTTCATCTTCTCTGATTATATAGATGAGTCCATGGGCCCAGAGAGGCAGAATAACTCACTTAGAGTTATACAGCTTGGTCATGCTAGTTAGTTCCAGAGCTAGGACCTGAATCCTAACTTTTAGATACCTGAAGCTAACCATACCATAGCTGGCTCTTTTGGGAGCACACAAGATGACTCTAAAAACAAAAAGACTCTCACACAACTCATAACAAGATAAAGACGCCTCCCAGAATCCCCCAGAGCTTCCTCCATCCTGGAGCTTCTTAAAGAATGTGATACGCAAAAACCTTAATTTACTATACAGATACATTAGGGGGTAATTATTTATAATATAAGAGAACTATCACTTGACAAAGACTCCTTTAAATGGCAGCTCTCTCATGTATATGCGCTTCATAGATTATTAACTATGTAACATACTGACTAGGTGGGCAGGTACAGAGGGTGCAGAGAGACTAAAGAAAATTGAGGATCAGTTAGAAATGGAGATTAGAAAAAAAAAAGAAAAGGAGATAAAATAACTGAATGTTTCAAGAATTATCTGAATTTTAGATGGACATGGGTCCACGTGGCAAGGAACTGAGACCTAAACCAAGAGCCGTGTGGGTGTGCCTTCTTGAAGGGGACCTCCCAGCCCCAGTCAAGCCTTCAGATGACTGCAGCCCTGGCCAGCATCTTGACTACAGCATCATGAGTGACCCTGGCCGACACCACCCAGCTAAGCTCCTCCCAAATAACTGATCTACAGAAACTGTGAGATAATAAATGCTGAGCTAAAATGCTAAGTTTTAGGGTAATTTGTGGGGTGGTAATAGATAACTAACACAAGGGAACTTCAAATTTGTGGTTAGCCTTTGTGATAAATTACGTCTAAATGATGGTTTAGAGTGGGAAAAGGCATGAAAACCTTCCCTTGTCAAGAAATTATTGTCTGATCAAAGTAGTGCCTTTGAAAGTTTATACATTCGTTTCACTGAATTTTTTGTTTAAAAAATAGTACATCTTGTTCTAGAAAATGTACTACATAAAACAGAGGAAAAATAATGTGTTATTTTACTGCTCTGAGAACTTTGTTTTACTATTGTGGTTTATTTGTCTCTGGTCCTTCCTTCCACCCCCATGTGCTGTTTCTGTTTGTTTTACATTCTTTTTTGTTGTTGTTGTTGTTAGAGAGAGAGAGGGGAGGGGCAGAGAGAGAGAGAGAGAGAGAGCATCTTTTTTAAAATATTTATTTATTTATTTTAGAGAGAGAGAAAGAATACAGGAAGGAGGGGCAGAGGGAGAGGGAGAGAGAACCTCAAGCTGACTCTGCACTGAGCATAGAGCCTGAGGCAGGGCTAGATCTCCCTGCCCCAGGATCACGACTTGAACCAAAACCAAGAGTTGGCCACTTAACTGACTGAGCCACCCATGTGCCCCTGCTTTTTTTTTTTTTTAACTCAACATACTTTTAAGAATATCCATGTTATGATATCATCAAAAATATCATTTTTAATGACTGAATTGTATTAAATGAATGCATCATGGTATACTTAGCCCTCCACTGTTAAACATTTGGGTTTTTTTCACTTCAACTTTTAGCTATAAAAATTGTCATGAATAAAGCTTTTTCAGCACTTGGGTGACAAGACAAGAACATAATGAGGACTTCAATGCATATGGCCAAATTCTCCAAAGGGATTTTACAATCTGAATCCCCAGTTGTGAATTCAAAGCATCTTCCCCAGCAAACAGCCTTGCTGCTTAGAAAAGACATGTGAAGCAGAATCCTGAAGAGGGGGCACCCCCAGCCAGATAGGAAGAGCCTCCACGTGCAGTCAGTACTCGGTGGTGGGGCTCCCTCCCCACTCTGCCTCTCCTCCGCATCGCCACTCTCTAAGGGCCTTTGGGTGGAAGAAGGAAAGGCTGGTGCATTTTGGAAGAGCTTTAGGTTATCAGTGGTTTCTAGATGCATCATATCTTGATACATGAACTTGTAAATCAGTGGGCTAAGCGCCTACCTCTGTGATAGTCTGGATTCACATTTTCGTAGATTGGAAACAGGGGGTTTTCTTGTTCACTCCGTAGCTTCCTTGCTCTGAGGACATCTCTTACGCACTGATGTAGGTATACGTACTGACACTATGAAAAAGCACAAAATGTCAGAGGAAGGCAAATTTGTCAGCACAAGAAAGATGGGAGACTCTCACAAAGCATCAAGAGTGGTGGGATTCTATATAGTTAGCAAATCTCTTGATCATTTCATGAACAGTTTCTAGTACATAGAAGAGTGCTTTCTGTTAGCGCTAAGAGGAGAATAATGGTAATGAGGAGAGAGGTGGTGTTTATTTATTCTTTTTTATGTGCATGCATATTCATAGAGTATATTTCATGAGTGCCTAGAGTTATATGTGGCACATAGTCATTTCTCCACAAATATTTATTAAATAGATGACTGAATGCCAAACTCTGTACTATGGCCTTTGACATAAATTATCTCATTTGATTATTTTGACAATCTCATAAAGTAGATATAACCATCCATAGAAATGAAGACTCAGAGAAGTTAAGTAACTTCTTAAATAGCCAAGAAATGGGACCCTAGCATTTGATCCTAGGGTGCATATTCATGTTCTTTTCACTATACCAGATTTCTTAGATGAATCCCAATTTCATTGCATTATTGAATGAGAAAATCATTTTGCTGCATACTCTGCTGCTTTGTTCCCTTTCTTTTGGGGGGATGGTAAGAAAAAGAAGGTGTATACAATAAACCCAGCTGGACTGTCAGTTCTTTGAGGGCAAGGTCAGCGTCTCTTTCTCTTGGTTCTCTCAGCATCTGAGACTGGCACAAGGAAGAATCTCGAAGAGGTTAGCTGAGGACAAAGAACTACAGAAGGTTATGCAGCGAGAACAGACTCACCCCTGTCAACTATGTGGGAACTAACTACTTTTGAGACAGAAGCAAAGATAGAAGAGTCAATGTTTTGGTGACCATTAAGACACACAAAAACCTTCACTTGACAATAGAGGTTTAGACAAAAGTTTCCTTCCTTGCTACCAACAGAGCTGTCTAGTAAGGGAAAGAACCTCACTGCTTGGCCTCTCTTAGTGACATAGCAACTGCTCAGAGCCCAGGGAAAGAGGAGGCTGGAAGAAAACACAACAGCATGCAAGAGACACTGGACTCTTTGTCTGCCTCCAGCTGGCCTAAACTGAAACACAAGGCTTCTCGGGAAAGATCTAGAAAAAAATCTGAGGTCTTTTCTAGAGCTAACATCCTTTGACCACAAAAGGGTATGAGACTCTGTGTTGCTGTCAATTAGATGGGTATCGAAAATCATCCCTGGACCCTGTGTTCAAGGTGATCAATGTGTTACCTTAAAGAATCTTAAAGGTTTGAGATACAAAGTGAGACTATAAGATCTTCCCTCACCAATGAACTTTAGAAGTGGTCCAGTATTTATTTTCATGGGTTGACACTAGGCATTGCCCCTGATGGGAAGCTAGTCTGGTCATCTACCAAATAGACTTCATAATGTAGGCCCAGTATACTCATTAGATTAGGATATTTCAAAGAAATAAATCAATCATAAGTGAGGCCTGTTTCAATATTAACTATTCTATGCATTTCTGAGTGAAATATGTGTTTTATGCCACCTTGATCTTGAAAATTTGAGGAGGATACTGTCCTGAAAATGGTTGTTGGTATAGACAGTTTCTTTTGGCCATCTTGAAAACAATCTACCAAATTATAGACAGACATTTCCTGGTTCCTTCCATCCCAAGCATGATTCACATTTGCAATTGTACTGGGACATTAAATTACTTTGGGACCTTAAAGTTCAACTGGGAATGAATTCTATTACATCTACACTATGCCTCATTAATAAATTCTTCAACAATGATGCACTGTGGGCTTTGAGGCCAGTTAATATTCATTAATTCCACCGGCCTTAAATATAAATCCTTCTTCTCCCAATAGAATGTCCTTTTGAAACTAATTACTATTAAAACTTTCAGACTGTTAATGTGCTTCCCACTTTATTCTTAATGAAAAATAGAGTCTTATATATGAACCTTCGGTTATTAAAGATCATTTTTTGCTCTGTCTAGCTGACTTGTGAGGCCTCAATTCCATTCAATTTCACCAACTGTTGTAGTACTAGTGTTTATAAAATTCTACTTCTAGCTTTTCATGGTCCCTGAGGTCCCAGTTTAGCAGAGGAGCAGATATGTGAACAAATATCTACAAGGTGATAACTGTAAGACAGAATTGTGTATAAAGCTTCACACATAAGAAGAAATCATCAGCTTCATTTTTGGGGGAGGGAAGTATCAAGCTAGGACTCAAAACAAATTTGAGTCCAGAAGTGGGACATTCCAAGTGACGAAACTAACATGAACGGGCACATCTATTCTGGAAACTGTGAGCAGTCCAGCATAGCTAAAATGTAAGATGCCTGGGCCATGGGAAACCCCAAGGACAATCTCCCAAATGGGCACTAAGAAGCTTATTCCTACCACATCCCACTGTTTCCTCCTGCGGAAAGCAGAAGAGATGAACAGACTGTGACTGTCAACTCTTGTTCTTTAACGTCTTACTGCTTCATCTGAGTGTCTCCCTGGGAGTCAGCCTGCAAATTTCCCCTAAGGCAGGCTAAAGGAAGGAGGGACACATTTCAAAATCCCGCATCTGATGCCTCTTTGTTTAGAAATCCTTGTTCTTGGATATATTACAATTTGTGAAGATCCTTTGTATCCCAAATAAGTCGGAATAAAATTAAAGTTGACTATCCCTATAGACTCAGAAATGTAATACACAGGTTGGTCTGAATCTCTTTCCTTCTTTGTTTCCTTTGGCTCAGGGGTAGATCATACCCCTATGCCCTCACTCCCAGCACCAAACAAGTCAGACCTGCGCTGGGGGAAGGGTTTCCAAGACCAGAAGAAGCCCACTGTGGGCAAGGAGTTAAAACAGGACAAACGATATCTGAATATTGTCTGGGATTTCATTTGATAGAGAAAAAAAAAAAAAAAGAAGAGACCAAACATCTCTTCCCATAATATTTATTTCATTATGATCCAAAGAATCAAAATTGATTTTGACCTCTGAAGGGAAACCTTCCTTAATTTTGGCAGACCCTAAAACAATGGGCAGGGGGTGTTATGATATGAAACTGGAGGAGGAAGTTGGGGGCCTGGTTATGAAGAGACCTGTTTACAACAAGGATGACAGTTTGGACTTCATTTTAATGCAATGGAGAGCTTGCCGAGCGTTTTATGCAAGGAGCTGACACAGCCAGCAAAAGCACTGTTGATGGCTGTGGTGACAGACGCGTTAGGATAGGGGCTGGGAGCAGGGGAGGTTAGCACAGAAGGCCCCGGTGAGGACTGACAAACGGCTGAGCGAGGCCAGTGGCAGTTGTGTGGGAGACTAGAAGGAAGAGGAAGGCGGGTCCAACAGACAGGACTCTGTAACTGCTTGAATGTGGGAACCCTGGGAAGAGAAGTCAGAATCCTAGTCGGGGCAAACAGAGGGAGGGCAAGGTGATGGCAACCCCATTACCTGAAACTGGAAGGAGCAAGAAGGGGAGGGGCGCTTTCTTTGTTATTGTTTGTTTCAAGACCGATAATGAGTTCAGTTTTGAGTTTTTTTGAGTTTGAGACAACTGTAAGGCTTCCAGGTGGAACTGTTTGGTAGGCAGGTACTTAGGTCATTGCTGGAAAAGGAGAATGAGATTTGGGAAACAGGAGCACGTATGTGGTTCTTCAAGCCATGGGACATGAGAAAGAATGAAGGTCGAGGGAAGAAAGAACAGCATCTTCAGCGCAGAACCTTGGGGAACTCAAACATTAGAAAGGTAAGCTGAAAAACAGCAGCATGGAATCCTCAGAGGTTAGGAGGAGAAGGAGAAGGGAATGGTGGAAAGAAGGAGATATATCCAAGAAGGAGGAAGAGCTATGGCACACTGTGATACCCCTCCGCAGGAAGCCTGCCAGTGGTATTTATAATAAGAGTGCCGGCTCTTTGCTTCAGGGCATCTCCGGAGTTCTGGGCAGATGTATGCAAATAACACATGACCCAAGATGCCCCCGATAATAACACACACACACACACACACACATTCTGCAAGACCACCTACAATGTGATAATCTCCCCTTCCCCAAATTACAAATTAAATATGGTTTGTGTTTGTAAATATGACAATAAATAATGAAACACTGATCGTGACTTTTTAGCAACATAATTGTAGGCTATTTGTTCATTCATTTAACTGGTGAAGAAAAAATTGCAAATGGAGAGAAGGAAAACAAATTCCTACCCTCTTGGAACTGGCAGTCTTGTGGAGAAAGATGAAGGATAACAATTATGATACCATGATATAACTCTGCATCCCCATATGAAATGACAGAGCTAGACAGCTGTCTTCGGGTCAACAGCTGGGGAAGCTGTTTAAGGGAAAGGCTAACGGGAAATTTACAGTGGATGGTCATTGTCAATTTCATCAGCATAAAAGAGCACAGACAGGAAGTGCTCCCCTGATGTGATGCAACAGGAAGTACTTAGCACTGTAAAGAAACCTCTAGATCTAATGACCCACTGACAAAAATCGCAGGGAATAGAGGAAGATATTAATGCCAAGAAAAAGCAGTCAAATCCAGGATGTGGGAAAATCTATGGAACAAATGAGTTGGTGTCTTTAACAAATAAAGAGCTTGGAAAACAGGGGAGGGTGTCTACAGATTTCAAAGAAATTTAAAAGAGACTTTGACCAAATGCAGTGTGTGGACTTTGTTTGGATTCTATGGAAATTAAGTGTAAAAAATAATTTTGAAATAATTAGGGATATTTAAACACTGCCTGGATGTGAGATGATATTAAGGGATTATGGTTAAAACTGTTAGGTATGATAATGGTGTTCTGGTCACAATCTTTAAAGAGTCCTTATCTGTAAAATCTCTGCATACACAGCATTGAAGGATTAAATGGTTTGATAAGGAGGATTTGCTTTAAAATTTTCCAATAAGGTCATGAGGTAGGGGAATAGTGTATATGGGATTTAGATGAAAAAAAACAACAACACAGAATACTAATAGTTGTAGGAGCTGGTGTTTCAGTGTATGGAAATTCACTATACCACTTTCCCTAGTTTTTTGTATTAAAAAAATTCCATAGTAAAATATGAAAAATATAGTGTAGTCATGGTTATAAGGAAAGTACTCCCAGCCCAGGACAATGGTGGTGACGGAGGGTCCCAGGTGTGGCCACTGCCTACAGGAAGCCATGATGCCAGTATTTTTCCAAACGTGTTAGAGAATATGAGATTGGCAGGATATTAACTTGTGCTGCACAAGAAAAGAATCCAGTGGTCAAGGTCGTTTGGGGAATAGTGGGTTCAGCAAAGCTCATGGGGAGCCTTTGCTGCCAGAAGTCCCTGTTTTGTGGAACACACCACTTCCCCAGTTTTCCTGCGTACTGCAACAGTAAGAGGATACGGGTTTTTCCATAGGGTTTTTCACCTTTTTGACCATGGGGATTTTTTTTTTCCCAATGCACAGAGGACTTTGCAGAGTTACTTGGCAAAAACAAGGGTAAGAGAACTTGAATCTTGTGAGGCAACTATGTGGGGGAGCAACAGGCTTGGCCTGTGTGGAGGCACAGACCCGACCCTAAGGCTTTGGGGCTAAGGGCTTGGGATTCTCTCAAACAGGTTCAAGCCCCAGCTTGGCCACTACAGAGCTGTGCAAAGGTCTTTGGCCTCTGTACCTCAGTTCTGTAGCCCGGAAATGGAAAATGCTACTTCTCTTTTGTTTTTTTACGAATTTAATGAAATAACATGTTTAAAAATGCCCTGCAAATGTCAAAGGACCAATGAAGCGTTTATCCTTTGGGACCAGTGTGCACTTGCCTGGGGTCTCCAGAGATGGGTGTGCAGGTAGGTGCACTGTAGTGTGCTCGCACACCAGCCTGTCTTTTTTTTTTTTTTTTTAAAGATGTTATTTATTTATTTGACAGAAAGAGAGAGCACAAGCAGGCAGGGCAGCAGAGGGAGAGGGAGAAGACGGCTCCCCACTGAGCAGGGAGCCCAACACGGGGCTCGATTCCAGGACCCTGGGATCATGACCTGAGAGCTGAAGGCAGTCACTTAACCCACTGAGCCACACCAGCCTGTCTTAAAATGATCTTTAAGATGGACTGGCCAGGCCCTTCCCCCATGTACCACACATTGATTTAAAAATTATCCATCTTGTCTCCTACCCACCTAAAGAAGATGGGCAACCAGCTCAGTAGAGGGAAGAGTACACCAGGTACCTCAAGGTCACTGAAATCTGTTTTAAAATAACAGGTCCTACAGAATGCCGATATTCTGTTCTCTTTCTCTTCCTAATGAGCCATAGTTCTTAACCCTTGTCAGACAAAAGCTTGGGACATTTTGGGGGAGAGAGACAGGGAGGGTGGCTGGTGTCCTTCAGCCTGTAACTCTTACCTCAGTCTGGACCATGTGAACCCTATGAAGTCTTAGGTCGTTCACGGCTCCGTAAATGTCCACGGAGTCTTTGGAGTCCAGTTGCTGGAGGATTCGGTCCAACGCGATGAAGGTTCCAGTCCTACCCACACCGGCACTAGGACAGAGAACAAAGGAAGACTGAGACTTTTCTGTTAAACTGGCATTTCAGGACTGCATCCCGAGACTCCAGGATGGTCTTTCTTTTCCCTCCCAAGTTACTGGAGAATATAGGAATCCTTCTTTCTCTCAATGAGCTCAATGAGGTTTCATCTCTTTCTCCTTCTTTTCCCCACCTCCCCCACGCCACCAGGGATAAGAGCTGCTGTGCCTCTAGCGTGTGTCATTTCCATGCGTATTGTATACTGTTCCTATTTACATGTAAAGCCATAAACAATATATTCATTTTATGGGGTTCAAAGATTGACTGAAGTGGTCACATATTTTATATATTCTTTTGCTGACTTTTTTTTACTCAGTGTAGTGTTTGAGCTCTATCCCTGTTTTTTTTTTTTAAATTTATTTATCAGACAGAGATCACAAGTATGCAGAGAGGCAGGCCGAGAGAGAGAGAGATGGAGAGAGAGAGAGAGAGAGAGGAGGAAGCAGGCTCCCTACTGAGCAGAGAGCCCGATGTGGGGCTTAATCCCAGGACCCTGGGATCATGACCTGAGCTGAAGGCAGAGGCTTTAACCCACTGAGCCACCCAGGTGCCCCTCTATCCCTGTTGTTACAGGCAGATCCACTTTCTTTTAGCTTCTCTAGAGTTCACATGCCGCTGCCAATCCATCCCCGGCTGATGATAGAAAAGGAGATGATTTTTTTTTTTTAAGATTTTATTTATTTGACAGAGATCACAAGTAGGCAGAGAGGCAGGCAGAGAGAGAGAGAGGAAGGGAAGCAGGCTCCCTGCTGAGCAGAGAGCCCGATGTGGGGCTCGATCCCAGGACCCTGAGATCATGACCTGAGCCGAAGGCAGAGGCTTAACCACTGAGCCACCCAGGCGCCCCAGGAGATGATTCTTAAAAATGATTTACTTACTTGAGACAGAGGGTAGGGGGAGAGAGAGGGAGCAGGAGGAGGGGCAGAGGGAGAGAGTGAATCTCAAGCAGCCTCCAAGCTGAGCACGGAGACGATGCAGGGTTCGATCTCATGCCCCGAGATCGTGACCACAGTGGAAACCAAGGGCCGACGCTTAGCAGATCAAGCCACCCAGGTGCCCCAATAATGAGATCATTTTTAGTTACTCTCTTAGAAAGACTGTGTTGCGCTGAGCCTCAAGCGTGGGGATTTCTCAGGGTGGAGGTCTAGAAGCAGAACCGTTGGATCCTAGGGTGCGAACGCCTTCAGCATCCGCAGGGATGGCTGAACCGCCTCCCAAGGGGACTGTATAGCCTGGGGATTTGTGATGCACAGACATAGAAGGTAAAGGAGAACAGTTCTCCAGGGGTACGGGCAGAAACGCCGGCCACTCCTCAGAAAGCACTCTTATGTGCCTGGCATTTCCATTAAAAGCATCAGGGTTCCAGTGACACATAAAAGCCAGGCTCCTAGGGTGCTGGGTTGATTGGGAGAAAACGAGGGCATCTGACATTTCTCGTACCGGAGCAACTCCATGCTCTTTATTTCTGAGTGCCATCCGGCTAGGGCTATCAAAGTGTTGCTGCAAACATTAATTAGCTAAACACCAGGCTCCCCGGAGAGGAAGAGAGATGGATTGCTTGTTAGGCTGATTTTATGGACATGCAGTCTAAAGCAAAGAGAAGTCGAGAGAGAAGGGAAATTTAAGAGCAAAACTGGGGGCTACAGATGGCGAGTGCTACTGGACCAGAAGGGAGGTCCGGAGCAGAGATCCGGGAGGATGCTTAGGGCTTATTTGAGTGGAAGAGAGAGCTTAGGCCACTCCAAGGAGTAAGAACGGCAAGAGGCGAGAACACGCAGGTTCTCAGGTTTCTGGGAACTTGCATGGGGAGTCATGCACGTAGGGACTTTGCATTTTGTACAGTAGCAAAAAGAGCAAGGGGGAGAGAAAGAGGGCGGGAGAGTGAGGGTGAGAGAGGCGTGGAAGGTGAAAAAAGCAAAGAAGAAGAGAGAAGAGGGCCTAGATCCTAATAATATCTCCAGGCAGGCTGGTTGGCGCAGACACACCCTCCGCCCGCCCGTGTGACCGGCTCACCGGCTCCTCGGCGTGCGGTACCTGCAGTGCACGACGGTGGGCCCGGCGCCGGGGCTCCTGCTGATGTAGTCCCTGACGGTTCTCACAAACTGGATCAGGGACTGGGTGGTCTCTGGGACCCCGTGGTCTGGCCACACCGTGTAGTGAAAGTGGCGGATGAGTCTGTGCGCGTCGAGCTGTTCCTCCTGTAAGAGCAGAGACGAGGATCAGGGGAAGGAGCCGAGGCCAACCTTCCGGTCGCACCACGGGGACCAGGCAGCAGTTCCCGGGAGCGGAAACGACGGGGCAGGAGGCCGCTAGGAAGGGGACTCAGAGGTGTCCTGCCGCCCTCCAAGCTGAGGCGTTTAGCGACCTCAGACAGACAGACATACGCTGCATATCCTAAATTCCCGGATGGTCCACTCAGGTAGCACCGACTCCGAGAGCATCTGCAGGATGAGGTCCCCGTAGTAGAGGGAATCCTGGTCTGCTGGCCAGTAATGGTCACACTTCACCTAGAGGAAGGCGGAGGGGAAAAGACGTGAGTCCGGACACGCGACTCCCCTATGAACCTGGACGTTTCCTCCTCGAAACGTCTTCCCGACCTGGAATCTGGGGTCACCTGCTAGAGCATCGGCCCGGGCTCCGCCTCAGTGTGCTCAGGGTCCGCGCCCAGCGGGCTGCTGCGAGGGAGAGCCGAGCCGCGACCTCTGGGTTCCCCTCCCTCTCTGGGGCACGGAGTTCCAACGCCCGAGCTTTTTGTTGATTCCTCAGCACCTCAGTCCCACCTCTCATAACCCGTATGCTCCAGTGGTTCTTCCTGAAGAAAGGTCTAGCTGGGCGGAGGAAGGCCAAGTCTTCCTGGCCCCTTTTGGTTTATATTTAATATCACTGTCCTAACCTGCACGGAGGGCCACATGCCACGGGATCTCTGAAATGTCAGAACATTTAGCTGGGCTCCAACTTACATGTAGGAAGCCAGGAGAGAGAATTATGACCACAGATACTGGGCATTTTATAGGTCATCCCCTTTTTAATCCTCCAAATAACCAGATGAGGCATAGGATTGTGAGTGCAGTGTACAAGGTTTGCAGATTGGTCCAGAGAACTATTTCACTTCGGGTCTGCAAACACAGTCTAGAGTCGGCTTCTTTCCTACAAGCAGGGGCAGGACCAGTGCCTCTGGCAAGCCATACACCAAAGGATGGAACAGACAAGGGCCACTTAGTCTCCCCGCATGGTGAGCACTTTTGATGATCCCAGTCTGCCTGAAACTTCAGACCCCGAATCAGAAGCGGTCATCACCCATGTAAGCCTCTCATAACCGAGTGGCTTAATTCACGAGTGACGTTCCCACATGACCCTCCTTGGATTCTGTGGGGTTTAGCTTTGGATGGTGGGGTAGGATTCCATCCTGGTGGTGGCGCTAGGAAAGCTTTGGAAGGCAGGAAGACGTTTACTCACTCGGCCCTTCTCCACGCACTGGGTCACCATGACAATGTTGTGAACATTCTGTTCCCATGCCATCTTCCAGAAGTCATCCTTGGTGCCAGGAAGAGGTCCCTGAGTAGCAATGTATTCTCTTCTGAAGTTGTTGCCCTGTGATGAATTTACAATATGGAGAGTCAGAAACAATGGGCCTCGTCAGAACTATAAACAGAGGGTTATCTCCGTAGATTAGATGATATATAGGTCTTTGCCAGATCTGCGACTGGAGAAAAAGATCCTAACCCAAGTGTCAAGGCTTGGGAGCAGGAAGGACAAAGGCCGGAACACTGCACTATTGTTAAGAACCAACTTCCCACTTATTAGGCTGGGTCTATTCTAAATGGCAATAGGGGACTCGGCAGTAATCTAGAGAATGCTTCACTCTTGCTGGGTGTGTGTGTGTGTGTGTGTGTGTGTAGACTCTGAGGGACTGACTTCCTCAGGTTCTTCCCCTATTCAATGCAGAAGAGTTATTGTCATTTTGGATAATGGACATTAGAGTGCTGGTAAGAGACGTGGTGCAAGGGAAACTTCAGGGAAGGGAAACCACGGGTTATCGAGCATCTACCCATAACATGCCGTGGGTCAGGACTTTCATAGATCTTACTTAATCTGAACCACAATTCTAGAAGTAGTCTATTTTCGCCCACTTATTCTGCACCCCGGCAAGACAGAATGACTCGCAGCTCTGAGCTGAAGTTCCTTCTCTCCTTGCCTCTCCTCAGGGCCCCTGCATTGTGTCACCTCTGCCACCCCCACGTCCGCCCACCCAAACCTTGCATTTCATCTGGCCAGGCCGTCTTTATCCTCCACATCTTAGCACATTGCCTTCTCTGCTGAGCCTTCCTTTATTCTCCGCCCTGCTGGACGCTGGGGGTCTCCTCCCGGAAACTCCCCTAGCAGCCCTGCCCCCTTGCTCCTCGGAGGGAGGTCCTCAGACCAGCAGCACCGCAATGACCTGGGAGCTTGTGAGGAAGGCAGAATCCTGTTCCTCCCCAGCCCCGCTGAATCAGAACCTGCATTTGAACAAGATCCCACATGGTGCAGATGTGTGTTAGTGCTGGAGAAGACATCTCTCCAGCCTGTTTCCCATGGCGTCACCTTGTCCTTTCCTGATGCCCCGCCCCTGCTGAGGCATCTCTGACTGTCTAGTTATTACTTAACTAGATAGCGTTTGCTGAGTGAATGAATGACTATTTGAGGTAAATATCATCCCCATTTTTTGGATAAGAAAATAGAGGCCCCAAAAGGTGACAAAACTTGCCCAAGGTCACAGAGTCAGCAAGGGACAGGGAGGGCATTCAAAGCTGGAGCTCTCTGGCCTTAAAGCCTTCTCCACTGTAGTGTAATGTAGGAAGCTGGCAGGATCTAGCCCAGAATCTGAGCCCAGAGGTTTGACACCACCTTTGAGTTGTGTCTTTGGTTTTCAAAATTCCAAATAACATCGAATCAGCTCTGCTCGCTAGGCAGCATGAGCAATGGAGCTTCCTTAGGGAGCTCTAATCTTAGCTAAGGGCTGCAGAAAGAAAAATCCATCTTTCCCTGTGCCGCCTGGGCTCAATCCTGTCTCACTACAGCCATTGTGAAAATGGGCCCTGGTGGGGATGGAATTGCACATCCTGGGTTCTATGGCAATCAGACATGGTTTTCTAAAATCAGTATGCTTCCAGACCTGAAACAGTGGGAGCACATGGGAGGAAAGGTGGCTCCTTTAGGCTCGCCACCTGTCAAAGCTTTACCCCAAGCTGTGGATTAATGGTGCACTTACAGGGATGTAGCTGGCATTGATGTAATCTGAGCATGGGTCATCATCGACATTGGACAGCTTAACTCGAGAGGCATCATCTGGAAGGAAGTTGATTGAGAGACATTTGTCACTGGGTCCTGGGAGGACTTTCCTATTGTTGATGGAATGCTTGGTATTTGACGTGCATTAGTGCTGACCCCAAAAACGCCCCATGGGGAGGTAGTGTCCTCTCCATTCTGCAGATGAGGTTCGGTTAGGATAACTGGCTTACCCAGGTCACACTGGGCAAACAAAGAAGCCAAATGCTCTTTGAGGCCCCCTCCATGCTTTCCTTCATAGTGCTATACCATTTGCCCAATGGAGCAGCCAGCTCCCTTCTGTAGCCTGAACGAACAATCCAGAACAACTATCTTCCATTGCTTTACCTGATCAGGTCAGGAGAGTAAAAATACACAATAATCCCTAACTGGGGACTTTATAAAGAAACCCACATTGGCCTTGGCTATTAACACTGTGACAGCTCTTAAGCCTCTGAGGAGAAGTTAGACCACATGATGAAATGTCAACAGCATGAGAGGCATCTCCTAACCAGAATTCAAGCTTGTTGTTACCCCACGGGAGGGAAGAGCGATAACATTCCTTTTAAAAGGCATTCAGAGCCTCAGCTCTTCCATGTCCAGCTATATCACATTTCTTTAGCCCTATTTTATTTCTGGAAAAGAGAAGAAATGGCTGGAGGAAGACAGTATTACAAATTTCAACACAAAACTCACAGGGCAATATATTGTTGTATCGATTTTTCCCTCTGTTCTCCGGCAAGAGAGCAATGTCACATGGTTGGTTTCGACCCACGTCTTTCAAGTCCTATTAGGTCCAAAAGAAGTTTGCAAACGGAGAATATGAAATCAAATAAGGCAATCATACAGTCCTTGAGATACATAACAATCTAAGAATATGTCACAGTAGCGACTGCTTACGGAATGCCTCATATTGGACGTGCATTCGCTCTGATCCCCCCAACCTCTCAGAGGAGGTATCCTTCTCTTCGTTTTACAGATGAGGCTCAAGACCAGATAACACACCTGCCCCAGGTCACACAGGCAGCAAAGCAGGGAGTCGAATCCAAAGCGTGGACACTTGTCACCACACCACCTTGTCTCCCAGTCAAGCCAAATGCCAGGTTAAATAACTGACAGAATTAGGTTTACATTCAAGGTTTGTTCTTATCCAAGTAGTACTTTCCTGGCTTTGCTATTCTGGAGAGCAGACTGGCCTCTGAGACGAAGTGGCATATCCCACAGGGAACGGATTCAGACATAAAAGAGCACTCAGCTGAGATCCTACACGTCATCTGAACTCCTCAGCCCGATCAGCCTGTGGCTCCACAGGAGAGGTTGGGAGGGAAGTTCTGCTAGAGACTAGAACAGCTAAGGCATCCCTGAGTCTGAGTCGTACCTCGTACTCCTTGGACAGAAGGTAGTTGGAATCAGCCTGCAGCTTCATGAAGTGCCCTTCAAACTGATTTATTTTTATTGGGCTATAGTTAAAAATATAATAGAAAAAGAAATTACTGATGAAAAGGGACACTGCCATACCCAGTCCAAGTTGTATTTCAAAAGCAGATAATACAGTAATGAGTTCTTGCTCTTACCAAGATGTTTTCCGGTTACTGTGAAGGACGCCAAAAGAAGAAAGATCTCGTTAGCAAATCTCACATAAGACAATCAGCTCATCTTTCAATACATTTATGTGAAGGAAAACGTGGTGCTCACCCTTTCTGGCCCAGGTTCAAGTGGACAGATAATGGTCGATCCCGGCGAATGCTCAGGCGGGCAGAGGGCCTTTCTCGACCATGGCTGCGACATAAGGGAGAGGATTTATATTCTGATTACGAAACCTGACTTAAACAAATTTTTCCATTTATGGTGAGGCTGTGCAAATATGGATTTTTCAGTATTCATGTAGATTTACACTCAGCCAACGTCTCTTTGAGGGGAGGAAGAACATAAAGAAGAAATAGATCTTTCCCACTCAGAAACGGATCTCTGCAATAGCTGGAGATTTGTCTTCTGGTTTTTGGCTACAGGTCATAATCACTTCCCACACTCTCAATAAAACTTTCCTTAAAAAAAACCCTGGTAAACCTTAGATGCAAGACATGACTGCGAGAGGGAGGACAATGTGCCAAATAAATTCCCTAAGAGGAGGGGGCGTGGCTTTGGGGCCACATGCTATTTGGTTCTTTTCGGTCCCGTCTTAAATTAGCATGGCAAACATGACCATGAGATGGTGATGTCAACCATACTTCTCAGCATTTTTCAGAAAAGCACTTGGGTGCACAATTCACAGACATCTCTGTCTTCTTGAGCAAAAGGAGTTGTTTCACATTCAAATGAAGCTACAGAGGGCCCCCCTCAGTCATTTGGTGAGGGCAAAATTCATCAATGGTGAATGTAGCGAGGCTGAAAAAAGCCAGTCGTGGTCGGAGGGTCTGACTTGTTTCCCTTGAGAAACAAAGGTGATTTAACCTGCAGAAATGAAATTGCCTTCCCTTCTTAATTTTTTAGGCAAGGCATTTTCAATTGCGTCTTCAAAGTTGGGAGCCCAATCGGTAAAGGAATCTTTGTACTCACCCGGCTTTCTGTCTGCAGATGAGTAAGGCAGCCACGGCCACCAGCATGCCAATTAAGAACAGACCAGCACTCACACCTTCGATAACTCCAAATAAAGGCTCTACAAGAATCCAGAAGGAAATAGCAAACCCAGGCAGGGAAATCAGTGCTAAAGAACCAGGAAGAGAGCTGCTGAAACCTTATCTCCCTAGGAACGTCATTACAGAAAAATCTGAACGATGCCCAC
The DNA here is from genome assembly GCA_004024625.1 of Mellivora capensis. Taxonomy (NCBI): domain Eukaryota; kingdom Metazoa; phylum Chordata; class Mammalia; order Carnivora; family Mustelidae; genus Mellivora; species Mellivora capensis. Next base: position 5,789 of record PISX010008662.1, on the reverse strand, counting down.
GCTGAGGTCTTTACTGTCTGCTGGCAGGGGCACGCAGCCAGGAAGAGGGGACGCTGTAACCACAGGTCCGTCCTTACACTTTTGAAGTTAATGGCATTCTGCCTATAAAGGGATTTTTATGCTCACTGGGGCTTGTAGGTAAGGTTTAGGGTGCTTGAGACAAAGGCCAGCAGATCTTGCCACCAAAATCAAAATGGTATTTCATTTGAATGAAACACATATAATAGCATCAGGGACTTGGGCAAGTCCAGTGAGTGACGGAGAGCTATTTTAAGGAAATTTCATTTTATTATCTAGTATGACAGTACCTCTTGGAGTTTGTAAATAAGTAAGAGTAGCTTATTTTTAAAACAGCTTTATTGAAATATAATTCACATACCATTCAATTCACCCATTTAAATTGTATAATTTGGTGATTTATGGTACAGAGTTTTACAAACACGACCACATTCAATTTTGTAATATTGTCACCACCCCTCAAAAGAAACCCCATACCTCTTAGCTGTCCTTCTCCATTCTTTCCCAGCCCCCAGCAACCATGAATCTACTTTGTCTTCACAGATTTGCCTATTCTGGACCTTTTGTATAAATTGAATCAGAAATACGTGGTCTTTTGTCTCTGGCTTCTTTCACTCAGTGTAATGTTTACAAAGTTCATCCATGTTGTAGCATTTCAGTATTTCAATTCTTTTTTATAGGCGAATAATAAATAGCTCATTGTATGGAATAGATGACATACTCTTTGTCCATTCATCCACTGATGGACATTTAGTTATCTCCATTTGAAGTTATTATGAACAACGCGGCTAAGAACGTCCATGTGGAAGTTTCTGTGTGGGCACATGTTTCCATTTCTCTTAGGTATAAAATTAGGGAGTGGAGTTGCTGATTTAGATAGATGGTAACTCTAGGCTTAGCATTTTGAGGAACTGCAGAAATGTTTTCCCAAGCAACCAAACCATTTTACATTCTCACAAGCAATGTAGGAGGGTTCCAATGTCTCCAATCCTAACACTGGTCATTGTCTTTTGATCACAGCTATTCAAGGGGGTGTAAAGTGGTGTCTTACTGTGGGTTCCATCTTCATTTCCCCTAACGACTAATGATGTTCAGCATCTTGTCATGTGCTTATTGGCCATGTGTGTATCTTCTCCAGTGAAACGTCTACTCATATCCTTTGTTACTTGACTTTGCATTATTGAACTGTAAAGTAACAGTTCTTTACGTATGGGGGACACACAACCCTTATCAGATATTAATTTGCAAATAGTTCCCCCATGGTCTCCTTTGAAGCACAAATTTTGATCAAGTCCCATTTATCTGGCTTTTCTCCCCTTCTGTTGCTTGTGCTATTGATGTCATATCGAGAAAATCATTTCCTAATCCAAGGTCACAGAGTTTTCCTCCTACGTTTTCTTTTAAAAGTTGTATTGTTTAGTTCTTACATTTAGGTCTATGGGGTAGCCCATTGTTGAACTTGCACTTTAAGCCCTTGGATTTGTTTATTCAGTGTTGCTTTTCAAGCCTCATTAAATCACCACAATCATTTTTCTTTTAACATGGTTAATATTCTTTTTGGATATATGTTTACTACCTGCCTTTGCTGAACTGCACGCAATTTTTGTTGTTTCCGAAATAGGAAAGAATTGTGTTTACAATGCCCCTGGTTAACAAATTATAAGCCAACACATCTAAATCCTCTTAACTGTGTTCTGATCCCTTTTTGGTTTGAAAAGTGGGAGATTATCCCTATATTTGGCATAAATAGATGGGAGTGTTTGTGAGGCTGAGTCATCTTTTGTCATGCAGCAGGAGAGACTGTTTTAGTTATGAAGAAGAACTTCTTGAGACCAAGCATTGTAGAACCCTGGCTCTAGGGAAAGGCTGGGACCGATGCCGGTCAAGGAACAATGTGCTGACACATGACGCTATTCTCAGCGTGAGGGGAGTATTCTGAGGCAATGCTGTACAGAGGTTAAGAGTTCCCGCAGAAAATGCCAGAATTCAGCTCTACTATACTGGGCAAGTTACTTAAACCTCTTGGTGTCCCAGGTCTTCACCTTTCAAACAGGGGATGGTGACAGTCTCTACCTCAGAAGGTTAGAGTGAAGATCGGATAAAGTATTTCATGTCTTCACTGGATAAACTATTTCATGTAGTAAATATTAGCTACTGCTATTCCTAAGGCTAGAGAAGTTTCTTTTGTAAATCTGTGTAAAAGCTTTTAAGTTAACATTTTTTTATGGTGTAAAAGCAATGTATAATAAGCAAAAAGAAAAAAGTATCACCTATAATCCCACTACTTGGAGATTGTCATTGTTAATCCCTTTTTCCAGTAGGCTCTACACCCAGCGTGGGTTGAGCTCAGGACCCTGAGATCAAGAGTCGTACGCTCCATCGGCTGAGCCAGCCAGGCGCCCCTTCTTCTAGTCTTTTTTTCCCATGCATTTCTATGTTTGTGCATTCATACATTCCACCTATGACTGAAAGCCTTTTGTATTTACATTTTGGCTTGTGCAAGCTCCCAATTTGAATGTTTTTCATCCGTTATTTTTAAAAACTTCATTTTTAATTAAAAAATATCTAATACTTCTATCTTCTTTTCAAGATTAATGGCCACTCAGCCCATTCTCCTTTAGAAGTAGGAGCAATTTTTTGACTCTATGTCATCCATGATCCCATTAAGATTTAAATTCCAAGTGAAAAATGCATGTTCCCCTTGCCATCAGCCACGTCATTAGATCTCTCTACTGGAGCCCCGTGTAAGTGACATGGCAGTTGGGGACTAGGCAGGTAGATGGGGAGGCTAGCCTTACCTGATTCAGTGGTGATAGGCAAAGAGAAAAATGTGTCAGAATAGAGCGGCTTCGTGAATTCCTTCAGGTCCTCATCAAACAGCTGTGTAAAAGCCCGAATGCTGATTCTGAAAGGAAAACCAATTTATTTATTTAAGTGCAAGTGGCTGACCACAGTAAAGCTGACAAGAAAATGGGTTCCAGGAGCCATAGGGTGGGCACCTGGTCTGTATGTGTGCTAGTCAGGACAAGAATTATGGAATCAGCTCTACCCAGGTTCATCCATACATTTATTCATTTGTTCATCCAATGTTTACTGAGCGCCTACTATGTGCTGGTCCCTGTTCTAGGATCAGAGGATACTGCAAGGGACACAGCAAAGTCCCTACCATCCCAGAGGCTACATTCTCTGGTATTAGAAGTCAGATAACATTTACACAACTTTAATATGCCAGATGGTAATATGTAGCAGGAAAAAGAAAAGAGCAGAGTAAGAGAAATGGATAGCAATGGGCGTGGGGAATTGCCCCATTCAGCATGGTCAGGGGAGGGCTCCTGAATAAGAAATCAGAGGAAACTGAGCGAGGCAGCCATGTCCGTGTTCCAGCAGAGGGAACCACAGTGGGCAAGTATTGACAGGAAGGACTAGATGGGGCCCAGCCTGAAGAGGAGAAAGGAGGAACTCAGGATGGGCATAAAATTTGAGCTCAGGCCACTTGAGAGAATAATGGCATCACTGATGGAGATCGGGAGCTAACCAGGGGCAAAAGAAGAGCTCTGCTTGGCCTGTGCTGGGTTTAGAGTGACAGTGAGACGTTGATTTAGAACTCTCCAGCAGACGTTTGGAGCTCTTCCAGTCACCTGGACAGGAGAGCTGCTGAGGGGGCCATCCACATGTCCGTGTGGGATGGTGTCTGGAGATTAGCTGGCCCTAAATTTGAAACGCCAGCAAGATGCAGCTGTGAAAAGATAAACATGTAACCTCAGCCTGGATGAAAAGTCTATTTCCCCCTGTCTGAGAACCTTGGTTTTGTATTTGCTAGGTGAGTCAGGCTGGTCTGGGGGTCTGCCCTCAGTTTCTGGCGACATATCTTAGGAAGAGTTTGAGATCATTTGAGGTGATTTTAAACAGGATGACGACAGAAGAGACTTAGTGGAACATGAGGTCTGACTTCAGATTTAAGGAATTTCCATGCAGAAGAGGAAACAGACCTCATTATTTTTCTTCTTGAAGGTAGAGTGAAGCCCAGTAGGCTGAAAGGTCACAGAGAGGCGTAGTTTGGGAACATAAAGTCATTTTGTAACATCTAGAGTATAAGCTGCAGCACTGGGTAGTGAGCTCCCAGTCACTGAGGGTATTTAAGCGGAGGCTGAGGGAGAAGCAGCTCTCACAGGAGCTGTAGGAGAGCATTCCCGCACTAAGTGAAAGACTGCCTCAGAAAAGAAAAAAAAAAAAAAGATTGGCTCAGGCCAGCTCTTGAGTTCTTTCTCTTTTCAAACATAGGTTTGCTGAGACTATCAGGCTTGATTTATATGGGGAAACTTCCCCAGTGTTATTTTAAATCCTATAAAAGTGAATAGAAGTCACTTTTTCCTTAAAAAAAAAAAAAATCTAGACTTGTTGAACCCAGAAGTTTCTGGGCATGACCTGTAAGAATGCCGAAATTGTTTCAGGCCGGGGCGAACCCCTCCTTCCAACTCACACCCACGTCCAACTGCCGTCTTATAAAACGAGCAGGATGATTTTGATCAGCCACATCTATAATTTCCATCTCTTAAAGCTACTTTCCAGTCAGAAGTTGTACTTCCAGGAATACCAGGCTGCTGGTGGAAGTAGCATCGTGAGCGTCCCTGAAGGGTAAGAAGCAGTCAGCTTATGTTAAGTGGGAAGGTGAGAAATTGGTGTGGGCTGCTAATGCATTGCACTTTTGGAAACTGAGACGCGTCTCTCTGCTGGAAAGCGTTTCTTATATTGGTGTAATGATTTATAAGTGTGGAAGGACTTTCACGCACATGGTCCCGTTTGAGCATCTCCAACGTCTCCCCTGTAACAAGGGAGCTTAGGATATAACTTCAGAGATTTGGAACCTGAAGCTTGGAGAGATTCCGTGTCTTGCTCAAGATCAGAGAAGAAGCAGGTGCAAGAAAACCAAACTCTGTATTTTCTGAATCCTCATCCACATTTCTTTCTCTTATTTCCTCTTGGCTTAGTTTTGGTTTAACAGCTCTGACTTCTGTGGGAGGGATGGTCAAAAGGGCCCACGCTAGGAAGCGGAGGGTCTGAGGTCTAGCTAGCACTCTGTTCCTGAGTAGATGAATGGCCCCTCAAGTTTTTTATGCCTCTGTTTCCTCATTTTAAATTAAAAGCCTTGGATGTAACAACGTTGACATGTTTTGCCCTGAAATTCTAGGTGCAAAACCCAAAACACCATGTGGATCCAGATGAATAATGACCTTTAGGAACCCAGAAAGGAGATAATGACCAAGTAGAGAAGATAATGATTTGTATCCCCAGAAAGGAGATAATGATCTAGGAGAGTTCCTTAAACTTAATGGGATTAATAGGAACTCTGCTCTTAACCCCTTTCCAAAAAGGGACACCACCACCACTTCCCTATCTCAGCATTTAGCCTCCCTCCCGATCCTGTCCCAGATCTTCCAGATCCCCATCTTCTTGGGCTTGTCGTCTCTGCTACCTCCTTTCCTGCTCTCCCACAATTTAAAACTAGACTACTTGCTCTTCTCTGAACAGTCTGCGTATTTCTTTCTCTGCACTTTGACTCCCACTCTTCCCTCTACCTGGAATCTCCTTTTGTCCCTCTCTTCATATTTTCAAGTCCTTCCTTACTTTTTAGTGCTCAGCTAAAATGTTACCTCCTTCAAGAAGCCTTTTGAACCTTAATGGCATTTGTTTACCCTCATGTCCTTCAACATTTCTGCCTATATTTCACAAATGCCTTCTGTATGTGTGTGTGTGTGTGTGTGTGTGTGTGT
>PISX010008661.1:0-79196 GCA_004024625.1 Mellivora capensis | reverse complement strand
CCTTCTATTTTCAATGATAGCCTAGCTGGATATAGTATTCTTGGCTGCATGTTTTTCTCATTCAGTGCTCTGAATATATCATGCCAGTTCTTTCTGGCCTGCCAGGTCTCTGTGGATAAGTCTGCTGCCAATCTAATATTTTTACCATTGTATGTTACAGACTTCTTTTCCTGGGCTGCTTTCAGGATTTTCTCTTTGTTGCTAAGACTTGTAAATTTTACTATTAGGTGACGAGGTGTGGACCTATTCTTGTTGATTTTGAGGGGGGTTCTCTGCACCTCCTGGATTTTGATGCTTGTTCCCTTTGCCATATTGGGGAAATTCTCTACAATAATTCTCTCCAATATACCTTCTGCTCCCCTCTCTCTTTCTTCTTCTTCTGGAATCCCAATTATTCTAACGTTTTTTTGTCTTATGGTGTCACTTATCTCTCGAATTCTCCCCTTGTGATCCATTAGCTGTTTGTCCCTCTTTTGCTCAGCTTCTTTATTCTCTGCCATTTGGTCTTCTATATCACTAATTCTTTCTTCTGCCTCATTTATCCTAGCAGTAAGGGCCTCCATTTTTGATTGCACCTCATTAATACCTTTTTTTATTTCAACTTGGTTAGATTTTAGTTCTTTTATTTCTCCAGAAAGGGTTTTTATATCTCCAGAGAGGGTCTCTCTAATATCTTCCATGCCTTTTTCGAGCCTGGCTAGAACCTTGAGAATCGTCATTCTGAACTCTAGATCTGACATATTACCAATGTCTGTATTGATTAGGTCCCTAGCCTTTCGTACTGCCTCTTGTTCTTTTTTTTGTGGTGAGTTTTTCCGCCTTGTCATCTTCTCCAGATAAGAGTATATGAAGGAGAAAATAAAATACTAAAAGGGTGGTAAAGACCCCAGGAAAATGTGCTTTAACCAAATCAGAAGAGACCCCAAATCATGGGGGGGAGGAAGGGGATAAGAAGTTCAGAAAAAAAAATTTAAAAAATAAAACAAATAAAAAATATAAAAAAGAAAAAATATATACATATATTAGACTGGTGACTAGAACAGGGTTACCCACTTAATTTGGGAGTATTTTGGTCTCTTAGAAGAAACTATCTCCCAAAATTTTAAAGAATGAAAAACGTATATAAGGGTAAACACAATGAAGGGATGGAATATGCCTATAAAGATGAAAAAAAATTTTTTTTTAATTTCTAAAAAAAGGAGTTGATAAAGTAAGTTGGTTGGGAGAATAAAGAAAAAGAAAGTGGAGAGAATTTGCTCAGGCTGGAGACTAGAACAAGCTCAGAGCTAGATTTAGAGTATATTTTGATCTGCTAGAGGAAGATGTACCCCAAATTTTTTAGAAGAAAAAAAACCCTATGTGTATACAAAACATAAAGTTAAGTACTATGAAGGATAAAATATGACTATAATAATGAAGGTTCAAAAAAGATTATTACTTTTTTTGGAAAGGTACTGTTAAGATAAACTAGTTAAAAAACATTAACAAAGAAAAGAGTAAAAGTTAAAAAAAATTTAGCAGAAGAAAAAAAATAAAATTAAAGAAAAAATTAAATTAACTCCAAGACTAAAGAATCATGGGGAGAAAGCCATGAATTCTGTGCTTTGCTTTCTCCTCCTATGGAATTCCGCTGCTCTCCTTGGTAAGTGAACTTGGTCTTGGCTGGATTTCTTGTTGATCTTCTGGGGGAGGGGCCTGTTGTAGTGATTCTCAAGTGTCTTTGCCCGAGGCGGGATTGCACTGCCCTTACCAGGGGCCTGGCTAGGTAATCTGCTTGGTTTCGCTTTTGGGAGCTTTTGTTCCCTGAACGCTCTCCGTAGAGTTCCGGAGGACGGGAATGAAAATGGCGACCTCCCAATCTCCGGCCTGGAGGAGCCGAGAGCTTGGGGCCCCACTCCTCAGGGCGCCCTCAGAGGAAAGCCCTGGACACTCCCGTCTCCCTCGCCTCCAGCCGTGCTCTGAGCTCATCCAGCCTGCGACCGGTTCAAGGTAACCCCGAGCTGAGAGCTCACTCCTCGGCTCTGTCTCTGTGGCCGGCTTCCTGCTCCGATACCTGCTAGCTCTGCGACACTCAGACACCCCCGATCCTTCTGTGACCCTGCAGGGCCTGGGGCCACACTGACCCCGCGTGGGCTTCACCCCGGTTTAGCCTCTGGAGCGATGTCCCTCCGTGGAGCAGACTTTTAAAAGTCCCGATTTAGTGCTCCGTGGCTCCGCCGCTTGCCTGGAGCCGGCCCCTCCCCCGCGGTCTATCCTCTGGTCGCTTTCGATTCATTTCTCCACCAGTCCTACCTTCCAGAAAGTGGTCGATTTTCTGTTTCTAGAATTGCTGTTCTTCCTCTCTTTGATCTCCCGTTGGATTTGTAGGTGTTCGCAGTGGTTTGATAAGCTATCTAGCTGATCTCCTGCTACCTGATGTCGTCTCAGCTGCTACTTCTCCGCCATCTTGACTCCTCCCCTCTGGTATTTTTGATATTGGTATTTTTCGTTTGAATCTTCGTGTGCATTTGTGTGCCTGTGTGCATAAATAAGATGGAGTGTGCAGTACACTTTGTGGCCAGAGCTTTTCACCCAAGCAAAGCTTTTTCACCCAAGAAAAGTATCATGAACGAGGAGCCATGTTTCATCTTGTTTGCAGGCTTGATGCTTCTAAAAGGAAACAGTGGCATCCTTTTGTTGTTCGTTCTTTGTCAGTACCAGACAGTTGGCTGGCGTGTTTGTTTCTTGGCCAAGCAGTGACTGAGGGCTCTTTTCGGTTCTCTCTGTACACCTGTGAGGTCCTCTTTCAGGGTCTGATGCCTCTCCAAAGTGTATTTCTCATCATGGTGCTCAGAGCTTCTGGCCCCTCAGGGGAGGTTGTCAGTAGCTCTTGCTAAGAGCCCTGCTGTTCTCTCATTCCCTCTTGCCCCTGTGACGAGGAAGAACAGCATGTCTGGTCCCTGGGCGAGAACAGAGGCCCTTACGAGGAGGAAGGGGAGTGGAGTGGTTGCACAGAGCGGCATCTTGGAAGGAGGGATGTGGCTCCAGGTCCAGGAGAGGCCTGGAGGGAAATCACAGAGCCCTCCTGCCTTAGAAGGGTTGTTCGACCAGAAGTAGACATGTGCTGCTCTCTAGGGCCCTGAGGTTACAGTGAGCACAGGAGCTGCATGAATCACCAAGGCAGTAGAAAATGGAGAAATCATGGGCACCTTTATTTTACAGACAAGGAAACTGGGCTCCAGAATGGAGAAATTTTCGCAGCAAGTAACAGCAGACCTGGGACTTGGGACCAAGACCCTTGATTCCCAGAGCAGAGGTACTGCTACCGCCCATGTTGGAGCAGCCCTAGGAACCTACTGGACCACTGGTGACATACGGGGTCAGGGGCCAAAGGCAAGGGTAGCTCCTCCTCAAAAAACTTCAGGAGTAAGGCTCAGTTCACTTCTTCTTTCCTCTAAGGCTAGGGTTTGGGGTGGTAGGGATCTAGGGGAGGTGATGACCGACAGCCCTTCCCCAAAAAGAAGCCGTTCATCCAGGAGGTGTTCCTTAAGTGCGGGATTGAGGCTGACACTGAGCCCAGGGACTATGTGGCCCGTGCCGTCAGAGTGTTGGTGGAGTCCTGCATTGGATGCTGGAGGCTTTGCCCGTTACAGACACGCTAGAGCAAGATGGGCAGTCCTGGGCTGCAGCCAGTAGAAAACTTTTGGGGTCACAGGGATGAATAGGTTGTGTGTATACAAACTTGGCCATGGAGTCACCCTGACCGAGACTCAGATGCCAGCTTCTCATTACACTCCTTCCTTCAGCCATCCAGCCGTCTCGTCATTCTTTCACTCACTCATTTATTCAGCTAATATTTATTGGAGGCTAGGAGCTCTTATAGGCTTTAGGACTCCAGGAGTAGACACAGCAGACGCCCCCTACTCTCATGCAGCTCACATTCTAGTAAGGTTTCCGAGTGATCTTGGGCAGCTCAACCTTCCATCCCTGAGTTTTAAAGCTGACCCTGTTTCCCAGGGTTGCTGTGAGCGAGTGAGGTGGTACGAGGAAGATAGAGTGGGGGGCCTACACAGAGCCCTTCTCGGCACCCAGCATTTGCGGGTCATCTGCAGATGATTGCTGTTGTTGATGACATTATTATTATTTGTTGTTATTTGAGACTAAGAGCTGATAGTCAGAAACTCCCCTAGTGTCTGGGAGCACAGGGTGCCTGGCGGGGAGCAGGAGGAAATGAGGACAGGAACACGACGTGGGAGAAAGCCCTGGAGAGAGTGAATTGAAAGCTAGGGAGCAGAGTTGAAGCCCAGCATGGTAGACAGTGGGGGTGGTCCTGGTACTCGGCTCTGAACATGGGCCAGGGGTTGCTGAGCCACAATGAGAAAATAAGTCACATTTATTTAACTGTCCCAGCCTACCGGATGCTCTGCTAAACATTCTGCAAGCATATTTTCACTTATTCCTTATAACTCCCCCAGGAGGCAGACGTTTACAGATAGGGAAACTGAGGCTCAGGGAGCTAAAATATGACACAAGACCACGGGTTAGAGGTAGGAGTTAAACCCGGCACTTGTAACCACTGCGCTCGGGGTGGCCCTCCTGAAGTGTGGCCGATGTGGCTGGCAGCTGGTTTCCACAGAACTCTCTACCTTTCCCAGGAAATGCTTCTTCTGGGAAGAGATGGTCAACACTACCTATAGAAGGCTGTGGCCCTGGAGGCAGCCTCGTGCCAGCCAGCTTCTGTATTTGAGACAGTGCTGCTTGCTGGAGCTGCGAAGTGCCTTCTGTTGTGGCTGGGGGGAGGGATTTCCCTGGGTTCTGTGTGGGAAGGGAGATGTATTCAGGAGGAGATGGTGACCCTGTTGGTTCCTGAAGGAAAGGCGAGAGCTCAGCGCACAGTCTGGGGACTTGACCTGAGATTCTCCGGTGGCCTGGAAAAGATGTGTACCTCGCAGATTAGTTCAGTGGTGGTTTTACTTGGCTCGCCTTTCCTTTGCTCATGAGCTACCGCAAATTTATAATTATTTATACTGGAGAGTGGAAAGTGGTAGCGCTCTATGTCTGAAGAAGTAACTAGCTCCTAGTGAGTTCTTCACGTTTGGAATCTCTGTGTAAACACTGTCTCCTCCAGGGCTCACCCTATCTTGCATGTGACTGAAGCCAGAGCGAGGAAATGGGCCTTCCCGAGATCATCCATTGGATCTAAGACCAGAGTTGGTCCCGATGGCTCGGGCAGGTCAGGGATGAAGCTGGGAGCATGATTGTCCCTGGAGATCCAGGAGAGGCAGCAAGGAATCCGCGAGAGGATTTCTCATCCTTGCCCCAAACCTGGTGCTGCCACTTCACCCCCACTTGACCTGCCTGCCCTTCCAGCTCAGCTCTGTCAAGGGGTGGGCCCGACTGTTGCCAGCAGCTAACCCTTAGAATCCACGTGATTCCTAAAATGAATACGAAATAGGAAGAAAACCATTATTTCTGCTTCTCTGGAGGGAGGGTAGGAAGTGACCACTGGCTCAGGAAAGGCTTGTGTTACCAAAGTAAACCGTCACTGGTCTGGCTCTGAGAGGAGCCAGCTCTGTCTCTTCAGGCTTACTCCAGGTGCCATTAATTTGGAACTTAGTAATCAATCAGATTCTACTAATATTTATTTTATGAAGTGGCTACTATCTGCCAAGTACGGGGCTGAGGCTTTCACATAGTTAGGTCATTTAGTCATTCGAAGAAAGAAGGGCTCAGAATTTATCTTTGCATGATCTGTGAGGAAAAGGTTTACTAAGCAAATGAGTGGTGTGTGCAAGGTTGTTAGGGAAGGTTTTAAACTACTTAAGTAAGGGACGCCTGGGTGGCTCAGTTGGTTAAGCAGCTGCCTTCGGCTCAGGTCATGATCCCAGTGTCCTGGGATCTAGTCCCACATCGGGCTCCTTGCTCGGCAGGGAGCCTGCTTCTCCCTCTGCCTCTGCCTGCCACTCTGTCTGCCTGTGCTTGCTCTCTCTCTCCCCCTCTCTCTCTGACAAATAAATAAATTAAAAACAAAACAAAAACTACTTAAGTAAGAGGACAAACTGCTTGTGAGAAGCCCGCCCGTGCCTCAGAGATGCTCCCTCACGCAGTACTAAAAAACAAAAATCAACCAAGTAAATTTTTTTATTTTTTATTTTTTCAGTGTTCTAAGGTTCATTGTTTATGCACCACACCCAAGTCCGTGCCCTCCTTAATACCCACCACCAGGCTCACCAACCCCCCACCCTTTCCCCTCCCAAACCCTGTTTGCTTCTCAGAGTCCACAGTCTCTCATGTCAACCAAGTAAATTTTTAAAATCCTGTTGGTTTTATTCATGAATCAGGCAGGGTCCAATCTACCAGGTAGAAAGGAGCTCCAAAGAGCTGGACAAAGTGAGACTTTTATAGGCAGAAGGGGGTGGAACAAGGAAGTTACTAACAAAGAGTGGATTGTTTAAAGCAAGATCACCTTCTTCGGGGGGAAGGTAGGGGTCTGTCAGGTGGATGAGCTCACTGGTCCTGGTCAGGAGAGTCCAGACTGACTGGTCCAGATCATAGTCGTGGGAGAAGCTGAACCCACAGTTGGGTTAGTTATTAAGTCTGGGTTTGGTGACGTGGGCTCAGCACAAGAGACCCCTTGTTGGGCCTGTTGTATCTTTTTTTTTTTTTTAAGATTTTATTTATGTATTTGACAGAGATCACAAGCAGGCAGAGAGGCAGGCAGGGAGAGAGAGGAGGAAGCAGGCTCCCTGCTGAGCAGAGAGCCCGATGCGGGACTCCATCCCAGGACCCGAGATCATGACCTGAGCCGAAGGCAGAGGCTTTAACCCAGTGAGCCACCTGGGCACCCCCTGTTGTCTCTTTTTTAACAGCAGGCAAAGAGCAGGTCGGGGAGATGTGTGGGAAAGGACCCAGGACAGAAAGTCCACAGAGCTAGCTTCCATGTCTGGTTCTGTGCCACATCCAAGCCACTGCACAGTACCATCCACTCCCCAGTTCTTCAGCTTGTCCACAAAGATGGTAGAGCCTTCCTCAAGCCTCACCGAAAGTACACAACAGGGTGCGTGGTGTGCCTCCTTCTGTGTCCAAGGGGGAGAAAATGTGCATAAACGCACACACACATTTGTGCTGCTGTGTTCGTAAGACCTTCTGTAAGCTCAGTCAGGAAATCAGGAGTAGCGGGAGGTAGGAGCGAGAACCGCTCAGGTGTGGACACGGATGGCAGGGAGACTCCTCACCCCCCCAAGGACACAATGGGCTTTCGGAGCCACTAGGACATATTACCTATTTACAAACTAAATTCAATGAAAAGCCCTCCTGAAATTTAGAGACAAGGGGAGTTAGGGCATTATCTGCTCTAAGACACTATTGCTGGCTCTTTCTAAGTGCTTTGAAATGCTTTTTGAAATCGTTCTAGACTCTTGCCCAAGACGAATGTTATTCCTCATTGTCAGGTCATGTGGCAGAGATTATCTATATATTGGGTCTCTATTACTTTCTTTACTTCCTTAGCAGGTGCGTGTGCACGTGCACACGCACACGCCTAGAGAAAGCTGACTCTCTTCCACCAGGGAGTTGACATCCAGGGATTATTCACACTAGGGCCGAACATAACCTGGAAAAAAAATGAGCAGAGCAGCATTTATCTGAAGAACTTGATTTTTCGGCCCAAGGACTGCTTTCTAAATCAAGAGCATTCAGAAGGGCACAGAGCCCGGGACATTGCCGGGCCTCTGTTACCATTCACGGTCCTGGCCTCCGTGAGGCATGAATGGCCTCCCGAGAATGCAGTGACAACACAGCATATGCCATGCGGATGGACCACAATTATAGAGTTGCATTGGACTTTTTCCCCCAGTGTTGTGGCCTTGGTACATTTTTACGTATACTTGGACTGGAGGATGGGCGGCCAGGTCACGGGCTTAGCTTTTTACTCTGCTGGTTGCCTCTTGGTTCTGTGAAAACCCAGGAGATGCCGCGGAGAATCCAGCATGTGGGGAGTCCAGCCACGGCTTGAAGAGTTGCCTGACTCGGGGAGAAGTGTGGAGGCAGCCTTGAGCGGCTGGGCCCTCCAGCCCCCGTCCAGGAGGAGACATCCAGGCCGTGCCATGCCCAGGACATGTGTGCCAGGGCATGTCCCACTACAGGGCTGGCAGAGGGGACTGGGCAGTGTTTCTCACTCTCCTTGGTGTTTGCTGGTTGGCCACCTGATGTGTGGCTGCAAGAACGTGAGAAGAAGTTGGAACATGGGGTGTGAAAACACAGTCCATCTTGTGACTTTCCTGTCACGGAGGAAGAGAGAGTTCTAGGATGTGGGCTTTGGCAAAATGTGGTCAGAGGAAATAAAATGGTTGACTGTGTCTGCACACTTTTGAGTACTGTTGTTGTTACTTGTGCCGTGTTGTTTTTCCCTCTTAGGGAAAATTGTATGGCTCCCAGGGTCAAACTTCCAAATAGATGCAAGCCGCAGCCAGCTCTAGCACCGCAGATGGCCATGTTCCTAGTGTGGCTTTTGAAAGTGTGTTTCTTTTTGTTGAGCTCCATCCATCCCCTCTGCTGTCACACACACACACACACACACACTGCACACACATGCATGTAAATGTATACACGCACTTCCATGTACATGCTCATACGCAAACACACAGTTCCTTCCTTTGCAGAAAAGATGGGCTGTTCTCTATTCTAGAGCGAATCCTTTGGAAGGTGAAGACTCTTCTGATGATATTCTTGTCTCTTTGTACAGTCCGCGCATAAACTTAAAAAACTGACTGTGAGCAAGTTTGAGGAAGTTCCCGAGAGGCCTGTGTGCCACACACTCTGGGAGCCTCCAGCGATGCCTACCCAGTGCTCCTGGGAACTCACACCAATGTTCGCAGATGATGATTGTGACTTCGAGGAGGCCCTGTGCTCCTTGAACTTTTGAAATGAGAGGGGGAAAGGGGCCCTGGCATAGGAGAGAAAGGTGCAGAGATGTTTGTCCTCATCTCTACCCTCCCTTTGCAGTGGGAGCAAACCTAGAAGCACACCTAGGCCTTCAGAGAGCCCCTTTCCGAGGGCAAGCGTGGTTGTGAGTGGGCAGGTTCTGGACGTGTGGGACAGTTGCCTCCCCGGAGCTGGAGAGCTGGGGCTGGGGGAGATTGCATGGACGGAGGAACCTGTGGCCCCAGACCCAGCTGTCCCTCTAACACTGTGTGGAAACCCCACGTTTCCTTAGTGCTGCCTTGGTTCCCCACAGGTAAAGTGGGACCCGGAAGACTTGCCTCACGCTGTTGCCAGGAGGAGGGTTTTAAGTGCATGTGTTACCAGAACATTTCAAACATGCCCAGAAAGGGAGGAGACAGTGGAGGAAACCTTCAGCTCTTCTTATGCAGCTTTGGGAATTACCAACTCACAGACAGCTTCTGTCATCTGTACCCCCACTTATAGCTTTCTCCCCCATGTGTAGCCCCCAACACCAGAACATGAGGACTTAAGGGAAAGAAACAATTGTGTGGAAGCACCTTCGAGGTCCCTAACAGGTAGTCAGTCGATTATTCAAAATGTCTGTGGAATCTGCGACAGTGTGGGCTTTAGAATGATTTCCGCCTGGCACCTGTGGGTGGCAGGGCAGGGGGGCAGATGCCACGTTCTTTCTTGCTGTCCCACGGTGTGAGAACCTAGTTGTAGGTCAAGTGGCTTGTATGAGGTCATGTGGCCCCCAAGGGTTAGGAGGCTGTCACTGGGACGCCAGTCTCCAAGTCCCCCAGGTGTGTGCCTCGCGCCACGCTGCCACCTCCACGCTGGTTTTTCCTCCTGGCAATCTTCCCGGAGAGGAACGGGAGACTTGTGATGTTTGATGTGGGCCCACAGTTCAAAGAGAACCTGTTCGTGGGCCTCAAGAACCATGCATCCATGGACACAACTGCTTACTGTCTCTGAGGGATCGGCACCCCCAGTTCAGTTCCTCAGGCTCTTTGTGTGTCACTTTCTGCCTTGCTCTCCAGACAGTGGGAGATGAGTAGGAGATGGCCGATCAGCAATCTCCTGTGCACGGAGACACGCAGATAACCAGACCGAGCGGAAAGCAGGAAGCTTAGTCTGCCCAGGTTGCCGAGATGAGGCTGTGGGACTCCCAAGCACGCTGTCTCCATGAAGGATTACTGATAGGACCGAAAACTGCAAGTCTGGCACTGGGGCGATTTGTGCTGGCTCTACAGTTCTAAGAGCTGACTGCTAGGTTTAAGGCTAGCCCTGTAATCTTTTCATGAACTAAGAGTCTTTATTTTTTTTTAAGATTTTTTATTTATCCATTTGACAGAGGGCATGTGTGAGTGTGTGCACAGCAGGGGGAGAGGCAGGCAGATGGAGAAGCAGACTCCCCAAGGAGCAGGGGCCCCGATGCGGGGCTCCATCTCAGGGCCCTGGATCATGACCTGAGCTGGAGACAGACGCTTGACTGACTAAGCCACCCAGGCGTCCCAAGCTAAGAGTCCTTATTAGGTCAGTTTCACAAACCACTGAAGGAAGAATGGCTCCCCCAATGGAGGTACCATCTAGAAATCTGTTATTCAGTATTATCCACCCTGGAAGTGGAGGGCAGCTGTGAAGAGTTAGCTAACTGCACAGTGAGAAGGCCCAATCTGCACAGACCACCCTCACTTCTGATACAGATTGCAAGTCGGGGACTCTCCCATACTTCCCTTACATTTAGTGACTTGCTGGAAAGACTCAGAATTCACTAAAACCTGGCACCACTTATTTCAGAAAAAAAAACAAGTTGGAACCTTCGTCCAGGTTGGACGAAGCACATAGGGTGGTGTCCAAAGAAATACCAAACAGAGAATTTCCATCTCCCTGTCCAGGCAGGACTGTGTCACTTTCTCAGCATCAATGTGTGACAGTATTCACAGAGTGTTGCCAATCAGGGCAATTCTCTGGATCATATACCACCTGCATGGCTGACCTATCATCTCCAACCCCCCCAGGATAGAACTGATGCCTTGTACCCAAAGATCCCAACATAAATCACATTATTATGCTGTCTGATGACCAAATCCCCCAGATAAACAAAGATGCTCCCATCAGGCATGGCATCCTAAGTAGCCAAGGGCAAAGGCCAGTCCTCCTTTTGGTTAAAGTTAATTACTTACTACACAACTATCAAAGACTCTTCATCTGCAAAAATATCAGTAGTCAACTTTGGGGGCTGGGGGGCTGGAAGCTTTGGGAGAGGAAAGGAGATGGACATAGTAATGAGCATAGTTCTGAAAATCATTTTACTTTTTCAAGGAAAAATGTAGTAGTGAGGAATTTAAACAATTTTATTTTTCTTTTCTGGCTCCTGAATGGTCATGCAGCAAACAAATCGCAGAGCTGGGCTAGAATCCAACTTGAGGAGCACTTTCTCAACACAGACCGGTGGGGACGGCAAGCCCTCGACTCTAGGGCAACCTGGGGGTTGCTGCCTGATGCTTTCCTCCCCACACTCAAGAAGGAGGGAGAGAAGTCAACAGGGGTGCCCCGGGCAGGAAGAAGAATTTGAGGCTCTCTTTCCTTCCCTTTTGTCTTCCTTCCTTCTCTCCCAGCAATATTTCTCACCAACATGTAAATCAGTTGGGAAGAAGGGAGAGAAACCAAGAGTAAGGAAGGAGACTCCTTGTTTCTATCAGGGATTTGTTGCCATGGTCCCCTTCTTCCAGATTACCTGCCATGTTCAAGGGGTAGATTTCCCTTCCTTCCTCTGCCTCAATCTTCACTTTTTTTGAATCAGACATAATAAAAAATAATGCATCATCCATAAATTCTTATCTGGTTCATGCAGGATCCTAGAAAGCCCTGGGTGGTCCGGAGAGGCCAGGCTCTCATATTAAGCTGTGCATTTTGTTCCTTAAGTAAAGTGATGCCCTATGCATGACCTGGGAGCCAACTCCAGCCACTCCTGGGGGTTAAGCATTCGGGATGACTTGAGCTCACTGGAAAGAAAAAAAAAAAAAGCAAAGCAAACCCTTAGCCTGTGACACAGTGAGGTGGCTGTACCCTGTGGTGCAGAGCAGGGAGCCTGCTTGGAGCAGCTGAGCCTGCAGATTTCAGGGCAGTCATTGCCCAACAATGCAGTGAGTCAGGGCCTGGAGTGCAAGGAGGTGACATGTGTTGACTCCTTGGGTGGGGGTGGGGGAGGGGAGGACAGGGATGTGGGGCAAGCTGCAGAGTAGGGGGGGGTTCCCCCAGGTAGGCACCGCACTGGGTCACCCTTGGCTTCTGGTTCTTGGCTGCAGGTGGGTGGAGGCAGGGCCGCGCCTCACTTTCTGAGGCAGTGAGTACAGTCTCTTCTTGGCACGGGTGTGCACGTCTGGCTTGGTCCTGCCAGTCTATCTCGTTTTCAGGAAGAGAACTGTGAGCAGGATGGAAAGAGAAACTTGAGAAGTAAGTACAGATAGAGCTTCTCCTTAATACTGAAGTTGGGGACAGAGAGGCTGAACATTGGAAACAAGGCCACTGTCCTGACAGCCCAACAGTAACATCTACAGTGGATGGTATGAGGCTAGAGTAACCAGGAAGATGGGTCCTTGCCCGGGGCCAGTAACAGTTTAAGACTCAGAGTCAGGAGACAGGATGAGAAGGTTCCAAAGTACATGCAACCTCAACTTGCAGGTCATATCCCTCACTTCTGTGAAGTCTAATAGTCCCTTTACCCTCTGTGTTTCATGGAGATCCCAGCAGCCCAGGGGAGAGAACAGAGGTGAAGGGCCGTTGGGAAAAGAACATCTTCAAGATGCAAGCGGGTGGGTTGTTGATTGGCACAAGGTCAAATCATTATCTGCTGATTTACTAATGTACTAGTGTAACCCTGGTCAAGTAACTAATCTTCTTGGGTCCTAATTTCCTCAGGTGTAAAATAGGTCTAATAATTCCTATCTCATAAAGTTATTGTGAGGAATAAGTGAGATCAGATAGATAAAGAATCCTGAAAAGTGCCTGTAACATAGTAAGCACATAGTAAAGGAAGGAAGGAAGGAAGAAAGGAAGGAAGGTTGGATGGATAGATGTGTAGGTGGGTGGATGAAAGGATTGATAGATGGGTGGGTGGATGGCTGGTTGGCTGGGTGGCCAGAGGAGTGGGTGTTTAGGTGGCTGGGTAGATGGGTGGGGGGACGGATGGATAGAACAGTCAGTCTTGGACCACTGCCCTAGCTAAGCAGAGTCACTATTCTGGGGCATCCCCATACCACAAAGCATGATTGTATGTGTACGCATGTGCACATGTGTGTACACGCACTCGTTCATGCATTCCTCTGAGTCTTTTCTGAACACAGAAAAGTTAGGAGTTCCTCCACCATGCTTCTACGGCGTCCTGGTCATGGCCACGTTCCAGCAAGTACTCCACTGCACTGTAACTGTTTACCCATCTGTCTCTGTAATGACATTGAGAGTCTTAGAGCATAGCACAGTCCCTGCGCACAGCGGATGCTCTCAGAACCACTGTAAAAGAACTTGTCAGCACCTCCTCTGAATATCCTGGCAGGTAGGGCCACTGCATCACTGACACCTGAGAGGCCTGACCCCAGCAGCCTATTAATGTATTATAACCCTTCTTGCATGTCAAAAATAAATCCTCTGAACTCAGTACTGCCTGGGGAGTCCGAGGGGCCGATAACAAGGTCTGTATATGGATGAGATAAGGGCTGGGCAGTGTGGCAGTGCAGTGAGTTCTACTGATAACATTGGGCCTCAGGTCCTTCCCTTCCACACCAGCTGGCCTGGTGAGAGTCATCTACAGCAGCTGCGCGGGTCTGCTTGGATTCAGGGAAGCCCCGTTTGCCCTTCCATGCTGGGACCTGCACACGCTCAGTCCACTCAGTAACTCTCTGCGGGTGGAGCCTCATTCTGGGCCCTGTGGGGCAGTGGCAGCAGAGAAGGTTCGCCAGAAACTTCCTGTGCCTGCAACCGTCCTCCCCCTTGCTCCTCCATTTCCTCCCCTTTATCGACTTTTCTTCCTCTCCTTTGCTCTACTCCCCTCTGTCTGCCACAGCCTGGTGAGGCATGCCATGGACAGCGTGCCATGGACACTGACATCTGGTTTAGTCCCGTGGTTCCGTCTGGGATATTCTCAGCCTAGCTGGACATGGGGGGCACCAACCCCAAGGGAGAAGCGTGCATGGATGGGGCAGGATCTCCCCTCACCTACAGTCCATTCCGAAGGAGACATCCCTGTATGGATTATTTCACTTTTTTTTTAAGATTTTATTTATTTATTTGACAGAGATCATAAGTAGGCAGAGCGGCAAGCAGAGAGAGAGAGGGAAGCAGGCTCCCCACTGAGCAGAGAGCCCAATGCGGGGCTCGATCCTAGGACCCTGGGATCATGACCTCTGCAGAAGGCAGAGGCTTTAACCCACTGAGCCACGCAGGTGTCCCTGGATTATTTCACTTTTTAATTTTAGAACAGATTGCTGAAGACTGTATATTCTAGTGGCTCTGGGTGTGTCCACAAGTGGTGCCAGGGCTGGTGCTGGAGATCACTGTTCTCCTGAAGCGTGATGGAGGACACCTCCCTTGCCTGGGGCCCCCAGGTTTGAGGAAGATCAAGGGAGTGCTTCTGCCTGGCTTATCCCGTTTCCCTGGCTGGGGTTCCTTTCCATTTGTTCTGACCCCTGTTTTTAATGAAGAGGAAGAGCAATGAACCACTGTCGTGGACTACTTAACAGCTTCGGAAACCAAACCAGCAAACATTGCAGGCTCGAGTTCGGTGTCACCAGATACCGTGATGAGAGTTAATTACAGTGCCTTTTTGCCAGTTTACTGTTGTTGCAAGTTCCTGAGCGAATGTTTCTCATGCAGTCCTAGTTCCAGACCAGCACTAGTTTACATGTGTACAATGTCACAGTCATGCTGCCGTATAAGAGCGACAGCTCTGTCCCTGGGCCGAGGCCAGAACAAACTGACAATGTTACTAAAACAGTGCACAAAGCTCCCTGAAAGTTCATTATTTATTCATTTGCCCGGGGAATCTTTCAAAGGGCACACTCTTTCAATAAAAGTCACCAACACTTTTCCAAATGTCCTTTTTTTTTTTTCTTTTCACATGGAGAAAGCTGTCACCTCTGGTTTTGAATGGAGGGCAGTGACTGTCTCCTAATATGCCTAATATGCTGCTCTGCACACAGTGGGGAATTTAAAAGCTCAACAAATTCACCAAATGCAACATAAACTTTACAAATGAAGTCAGGGAGTCAGCTGCTGCCTAGGTCGTCTCTGACATGTCAAGCAAATGGTTCAAAAATCAAACCAGGTCTCAGCGGCTGGTCTCCCAAGCATGGCTGAGGCCCAGCGGGTACTCCCCTCTCTCTTGCCCTTCTTACCCTGTCAGCTGCCGACACCATGTAGCAGTAGAGCTGAACCGTGTCCCCGCACTGGAGTGCGATCGGTGCTGGCTCCGTCCTTACAGTCAGCTTGCAGGAGGGCATGGAGGGCGTGGCTGCCAGCCAGTTGGCAACTTGGCCGGGCCAGCAGCACAGCTGACATGACAAATTCTGTGTGGACACCCTGCTCGTGAGGGAATGGTCTCCAGTCTTGCTTCCACACTGTGAGCTCCTCTCCAAGACTGTTCACAGAAGGGCAGACCATAGGAATATGGGCCCCAGAGCGGAAACAGCAAGGGAGGGGTGAGTCCTGAAGAACAACAGTATTTCCCAAACGGGGCTGCTCTGTGGCATCACCCATGAAGCATTTGCAAAACCAGACTCGTTCACCCCCAAGATTCTGATTGAGTCTGTCTGGGACATGGCCAGGCATTGGTTTCCTTTGAACAGTTGCCCCAGTGATTGTGATGATTAGCTAATGTGGGAGCCAGTGACATTGCCCTGAGTGTCCCATTCCAACTTCATCCCCATACAGTGGCCCCCATCTTCTCTTTGGCCTGAGCATCTGTGGGGGGACTGAGCCCCCAACCCTCTCCTGTCTCCAGGACTCAGGACCTGCTTCCCAGCGTCCCGCCTCCCCAGACCAGAAGGTGTAGACACCCACCTGCAGCGTGATCGTGGTACAGAGATAATAGATACAGATGGGAATGCAGAGCCATACATGTTTGGTAGAAAAAAAAATCAGAACAACAAGTAAGTTATTCTTCAGGTACTTGAAGAAAGCAAGAATAAGGGGGGGATTTCATGAGGAACTTCCCAAAACAAATATTTTGCAGATCAGTTCTCTCTTGTGTGGGCTAGAATATAAGAAAAGGGTCCATATTGCTGCTAGAGGCTGTTAGGTTAGACTAAGGGATACTATGTGACGTAAAGGACAAGGCACACCAGAAGGAGCTAAGTGTGGCTGCAGGGTCTCTGTCACAGAGATCTCCCTGATTAGCACAGGATGGCATAGGGCCTCCTTGCCTGGAGGCAGGAGGATGGATCAGAACCCAGCCAAGTATCAGTCGCAGGCTAAGGCTCTTCCCTGTAGCGTTTTCCATGAGAAAAGCTGTCCTCATTGGCACGTGCCTGTGCAACTTGTTCTTGACCATTTTTCTCAAAATCTTGGAAGGTCACCATGAATGTTTTGCATTTTCCTCTTAGGTCTTAGCACTGGTACATAACCTGAGGTGGTAGTATAATATTGTTTTGCGGGCTCCTCCTGTGTGAAACTAGGTTTGATGCACTCAGAGCCAAAATACTCAGGCCCAACCTTATGGGCACTGGGCACTACCTAAATGAGCGAGGCTATTGTTTGCAAACTGAAATTCACCAGCTGATTCATACTTGCCCATGAGCTCCATGGGCCCAGCTGACCTCAACGCTGGAGATCCAGTGCAGAATTAGACACACAGGCTGCCTGCCCCCGTGGAGCTTATGTTTTCCTCAAAGGGATGAGGAGATAAATAAACAAGATAGCTTCGAGAGTGAAGAGGGTTGTGGTCAAGAATGGTAAGGGCCAGGGGATGGACTCATGCATTGGGATAGACCTCATGGTGGGGGGGTGCCAGCACTGAGAATGGAAGGGTGGGCAGAGGGTCCATTTGGGTAAAGAGGTGGGAGAGGAGTCTGACAAAGGTCCTGGGGTAGAAGCCCAGTGGTGTGTTCAGTGGACAGGAAGGAAGCCAATGGATTGAAGTGGCGTTAGCAAGAGATTGAATGGTAAGAAATGAAGTTTGAGAGGAGCCAGACTCCCAATCATGTCAGCCTTGGGGTCTGGCACAGGGTTTAGACGCATTCTCGGCCCATGGTCATTCGGCTTAAGCCCTTTCTGTGATGTTCTAGGTGAGGTTGTGTATTAAGGATTCACGTGTAGTACTAGTGGAGGGAGCCAATGGCTTCAGCCCAAACTACTCTTTTTACAGGCAGGGAGGCCTGCAGAGGGACAGTGGAGTAGGGTGTCCCCTTGAAAGAATGAGTGGGGAGGGGCTGTTTCTTGTCTGAAATCAGGCAGGGCATCTGGTGGAACTGTGGGGACTGGGGTCAGGGAGGGAGAGGCACTCAGTCTAGTATTGGAACCCAGGAAGGCCAAGGCAGTTGGTCGGGAATCAGAGAAAGTGAAGCAGTAAGCTGTCTGGGGAGCCTGAGGGGTCAGAATAAGCAGGCTTGACCTCAGGATGGGAGACAAGGAGCCAGAGTCTGTTTTTCTATGTCTGCTGGGAAAACCAAGCAGTAGGAGGATCCAAGAATGTTTTCCATTTTAGCCACAAATTATACTGCATTCAACCCTGGGCTTCAGGCATGCCTGTAGACTTAGGTGCTGGGCCACGTGACTGCCTCCGGCTCCTTTGCCAGGAGTTCCCTCCTCGATGGAGGCCCTGTCCCTAAAAGTTTTTATCTCTGGACTCTTGAGATGGCTCTGGGCCTTAGTTGTGGTTAAGTCCACAAGCCTCAGCCAAAGAGGCTGTGTGCTTGGGCTGTGGGGACCAAGACCAGTCTGGGGGCCCACGGGTTCAGCGAAAGGAGAGACATGCACTCCCAAGCTGGCTTCACTCTTCTGGACAGGCCATGAAGGCTTCCTGGAGAAGGAGCTATTTTAGGGGAGAGAACTCGAGAGAGAGAAGATGGTAAAGTTGGTGGGATCTCTGTTCCTCGAGTAGATGCTTTTGAGAGTTCTTGAGGGCTCATCCAACACAGAGAGCTCCAAGCAGCCTTGTGTGAGGGCAGAATGGCACCAGAGTGGCAGAATGAGACCACACAGGAGGGTCGGGTAGTCTTAGAACAGGAAGAGTGGCCCCTGGGTCTGTGCTGTAGGAAGCATTGCCCAAAGTGAACTGGAGTTTCTTCGTTACGTTGACAAGGAAACTTCACCTAATGTGTTCCAGCCAGAGCCAAGGTCCCTGGTAGGCGAAGCCACTGTAATGGTAATGACATTAGGTAACAAGTACTGGGTTCAAGCTGGGTGCCAGGCACAGACCCAGGCAGAGTCCCTTGTGTTACCTCCTTTCATCTCCAGAAGCAGTCTTGCACAACTGCCAGTATTTTCAGTCTTATGTTTAAGAATGAGGGAACTGAGGTGTAGAGAAGCTGGTCACATGCCTGTGGTCCCATAGTAAGTGTGCAAGCTGGGAATCAGACCCAGGCGGCTGCGCCCAGGCTCACCTGCCTTGCACAATTCTTGGACACACCACGGGTCTCCCAACCAGGCTGCTGGGAGGCCCCACTCCAGCAAGGAAGAAGCAAAGAGGGATGAGAAGGAAGATAAATGAGCAAAGAATGTTGTTTTTCTTTTTTCTCAAATGCAACTTGATGGCCCCATTTTATAGATTGCCGGCCTCCAGCCCAGACTGCCTGCCAACAGTCTTTTTCCTTGTTATTTTATCCAATGCGTCTCTAGAGGGCTCCAGAAATTTACAACAGAACTCCTGTCAGTTTCTGGCGTTCATTTAGGTAGTGAAAGGGGACTGAATCCCATCTCTGTTTGCACAAACATTTATTCAGCTTACACTGTGTACCTGCCGCTTTGCTTAAACAGCAGGTGCGTGTAGACAAGTAAGACAGGGCCTCTGCTCTCCTGGAGCTGGAAGTCCATGAGGAGGAGAGACAAGGCCATGAGCAGTTAGAGCAGAAGGTAATGAAACCGAAGACGCTCGGGGCCTGAACTCCGGCATCAGCTGGAGAAAGGACAGGAGGAGCAGATGAGGAGAATGTTTACAGAGCTAGATTCTACAGCACTTGGGGCAGCTTGCGGTGAGTGTGGGGGAGGAAAGGAGCCCAAGCGAATGCCTCAGTTTCAGGTGTTTTCTGCTCAAAGGGTCATGGTTCAGTGTACTGAGTCAGGGGATATAAAAGAAGAAGAAGGTTTCTGGAGCAAGATGATTCTTCTTCGGGGACATTTTGAGCTTGGGACATTCTACTGAGCCTGCACCCTCGAGTTCCCTCACCAAAGCCTGTAATTTCCATCTAATTATGAGGAAAACTTCAGCTAAGCTTATATTAAAGAACATTCTATAAAATACTTGGCCAGTACTCCTCCAAAAAAGTCATCAACAGCAAGGAAGTCTGAGAAAACATCATAATCTAGAGAAGCCTAAGGAGATTATGATGTTTAATAATAATATGGCCTCTTGGATGAGACCCTGGAACAGAAAAAGGATATTAGGTAAAAATTAAGAAAATCCAAATAAAGTATAAACTAGTTAATAGTAATGTACAGTCTGGGTTTATTGGTTGTGAAAAATATACCCATATTAATAGGGTAACGGGAAACAGTATGTATGCCTAGACTCTGTGCCATCTTTGAAGCTTTTCAGTAAATCTAAAGCTCTTCTAAAATAAAAAGTTTAGGGGCACTTGGGGGTTCAGTGGGTTGAGCTTCTGTCTTCAGCTCAAGTCGTGATCTCGGGGTCCTGGGATCGAGCCCTGCATCGGGCTTTCTGCTTAGCAGGGAGCCTGCTTCCCGTTCCCCCTCTGTCTGCCTCTCTGCCTACTTGTGATCTCTCTCTCTCTCTCTCTCTCTCTCTCTGTTAAATAAATAAATAAATAAATATCGTTTAAAAAATAAAATAAGTTTATTTAAAGAAAAGAAAGAAAGCAGAGGAAGAAATTCTCATACATTACTGGTGCAAATGCAGAATGGCATGGTCATTTTGGAAAACAGTCTGGCAGTCACTTATAAAATCAAACATAGATTTACTCTATGACTTAGCGATTCCACAACTTGTTATTTAACTAAGTGAAATGAAAACCAGTGCTTATACTGAAAGCAGTACAGGAAGACTTAAAGTGACTTTATTCGTAATCACAAGAAACCAGAAACAGCCCAGACACCTCTCGGTAAATGGACCATGGCATGTCCATGCAGGGAAATGCTACTTAGCAATGAGCAGGAACAAGCCCCAAGAATGCCACATGGACGAGTCTCAGCTATGCTGTGACAAATGAAGGAAGGCAGGCTCGAAAGGCTCCACACTGTCTGAGTTTACTTACATGGCATTCTGGGAAAGGCAAGACTAAGGGCACACATGGCAGGTCATGCCGGGAGCTGGAGCCTGGGGGGGAGACTCCAAAGGGACTTGGAGGAGGTTGATAATGAGTGATTTGGAATTGCTCCTTGTCCTGATTGTGGTTGTTTCTACACGACAGTGTACGTTCATCACAACTCCCAGAACTGCACGCCAGTAAGGTGAATTTCGCCATATGTAAATTGTACCTTGATTAAAAATGAGAAAAATAAAACAACTCAGGAGTGACTGGCCGCTTTTCAAAGCTGCTCTCCACAGGATTTGTTTGAATAGTGTTCTCGCCTGCCGTCCTGCTCCTATTTCCAACTGCTCAGCCGACCAGAAGGGCACTTTGCTGCTGTTTCGTGAATGTCGCTGGGCTGTTTGCTATTTGGAGCCTGGGAAGTGGCAGTCACAGTCCAGGAACAAAGACCCAAGACAGCAGAGACAAAGCGACAAACACAGACAACGGCTAGGCTTGTTTCTCAACAATGGGGACGTTAGCTAAGTGCTTTCCTAACCACCTGCTTTTGATACAACTGTGAAGCTGATGAGATCTTACTTTTGTACGGCGCCTTATAGCTTCCAAAGCTCTCACAGCCATTCACTTGTGATCCACACAAGGCCTCTATGGCTTAGGGCCGGACAGGTGTTGTCACCCCTGGTGTTAAAAGGAGACACGGCACCTGGGTGGCTCTGTCCACTGAGCATCTGACTCATGGTTTTGGCCCAGGTCATGATCTCAGGGTCGTGGGTTCGAGCCCCACGTCAGTCTCTGCGCTCAGAGCAGAGTTTGCTTAGGATTCTTCCTTTCCTTCTCCCTCTACCCAGTGCCCCCTCTCCCCACCACTGGCATGTGTGCTTGTTCTCTCTCTCTCTCTCTAAAATAAATAAACAAACAAAATCTTAAAAAAAAAAAAAAAAGAGGGATGCCTGGGTGGCTCAGTGGGTTAAAGCCTCTGCCTTTGGCTCAGGTCATGGTCTCAGGGTCCTGGGATCAAGCCCAGTGTCAGCGTCGGGCTCTCTGCTCAGCAGGGAGTCTGCTTCCCCCCGCCCCCCGCCTGCCTTTCTGTCTACTTGTGATCTGTCTGTCAAATAAATAAATAAATAAAATCTTTAAAAAAAAAAAAAGAAAGGAGAGGGAGGTATTGAGAGTTCTCACTTAGCTGTGTGTGCAGGTGCACTGGCTTGGCCCTCTCCGTAGGCTGGTGATCAATATAAGACACATAGTAATTCTGTGTGATATTACTGTCTTATGTATTTTACAAATAAAGAATAGAATGACTTTATAGATGATGAACCTGAGGTTGTAGGTATTTTCCGACATCACTTGACAAGGAGGTAGTAGAGGCAAGAGTTAAACTCAGATGTTCAGCTTCCAAGCCTACTTCTCTTTCTCTTATCCCATATGCTGATGATGGGACTTTCCTGCATAGTGTATTTAAATTAATGGCATTTTGCCATGAATCTTCACCTTTTTAATGTGCCAGTGAGTGGACAGTGTTAGTTAACTTCCACTACCAGAGACGGTTATCACACATAAAGCCTGCTTTACTCACTGACATATTTACTAGGAACTTTTGGGGGCTTGGAAGCAGTCTGCAATCTTGTGTTTCTCTCAGCCCTTGTGTTTGAATAGTGTCTGAATGTATGAGAACTGTGTATATGTTGGAAGCTGTGACTTCCAGAAAAAAAACAAAAAACCCACAAAACCCCCCCAAAACTCAGTGGGGGTAAACCTGAGAGGGAAGGTGATTTTTCAACAAACATCAGAGCATCTACATCAAAATGAATCTTTTTCCCTCAGATAGCTGCTTTGAGAGGATATCCAATTCAGTTGCTTTTTAGCTGTTTCATTTTTATGCAAAATAGTAACACCATGTTCCTTACCAGGATTAGCTCTGAAAATCCTTTCCTTTGATTCCTTGGTGGTCTCCGAGCTCCTTCTGGGCTGGGCTGAGCCTTCTCCCCTCCATGTCTTTAGGTATCCAGAGTATGGCCCTCTGGGTGCTCAGACTGTGTCTTTTGAGAGGCACTGAACCAGAACTCATTCTCCAGGACAGAGTTGTCACGGCAGGGTAGAGGCTGGTCCGCAGACATCTTATCCCCCTTGACTTCTCGCCTGAAGAACAACGACCAGGCAGGAAGCCTTAGCCCAGACTATCTCAGATGCCTGACCTTGCCCACAGATTTATTAGTTACTCTGTATAGTTCTTTCTTTGAGCCCATTTGACCTTGGCCATATTTTCTGCTCCTTGACTTATGCTTCCCTTCCACCGTTTCTTCCAAGACTGTCCAGCTCTGCCCTCGGGGCCACTCTGAGCCTCATCTCACTCTTACTGACTGGTTTTTCTCACCCCTTTCCTTGCGCCATGGACTGAGCATAGGTTTTACCACCCCTCCTTGCCCTGCTTCTCACTCAGAAGCCCCATTGGGAAGGAACTGGTACCAGTGAAGCCTCTAACTGGATTTTTCCTGGATCACCACCGATATTTCTGAACACCGCTGGTTTGCTGGGGTTTAAGGCAGAACCTCTTGTCTCTAGGCCAGAGAGAAGGAACAAAGACAATCACCAAAACCTTCCCTGAACCACGGGGGCTTCAGGAAGAGCCCATCACGCTCTGCCATATTTTCATCCTGAATCCCTATTGAGTATTACTGCCCACCACTCATCCTCAGTTTTCCTCCTCAAAATCTTAGAGGAAAATATCACCAGTGTGAGTGCAACTAAGAATGAACACTGAAGGAGATAAAATAATGCTCTTCCCTCTTAATGTTGACTTAATATATGAATGAGCCTTATTCCAGTCCTAATAGAAGTAAGTGTACATGTTCCCACCTATTCAGAATGGTTGTGGCCTATAATTAATTGCCTGTTTTCACTATGTGATGGAAAGTCTGCTGGTCTCGGAATCTAGAGCCTGGATTCTGTTGCGCCGTCTATGACAGTTGAGTCTTGCATGCTTATGTCGTCTGGGAATGACAGTGCTGATCACTGAGTGACTTCTGCCCTAACACTCCCTTGCACTCCCATTATTGAGCCAGCTCAGCCCTGTGCTCAGTTCCAGCGTGCAGTGAGAAAGACACATCCTTCCTTTCTCAAGTTGCCTATAGGTTTGCTTTCCAGATAACCCTCTCTCTCGAACAGCAAGTGATTCCTGAAGCTCATTGGTGTGGGTGTCCTTTCTGTCTCATTAGACTGTGAGCCCCCCAGGGCAGTGATCGTACCCACTTCTGTTTCCCCACCATGCGTGGCCCCAAGGTCTCACCGCGGTGGGCACCCACTGACTTTTAGAAAGAAGTCTTTCAGGCCAGGGGGGCTCTTAGCCTACAGTACAAGCTCTTAAAGGCTAGATGGCACTGTTGCTAGAGCCAAATCAGGTGTGTTGGGAAAGAAGGGGGAGGAGGGAAGAGAAACCGGAGCAGGAGGCCCTGGACTATTGAGTTGCTGAGTTTGACTCAGACTTATAACAGAGATGCATGAGGACTCCTGCCAGGATGACTTCAATGGGTCTTCACCACAACCTTGGTAGTGGATAGGACACTGCACCAATTCTAACTTTATAGAAAAGCAGCTCAGAGAAATCAAGTGCCTGGGTGTAAGTTAAGTGGCAGCTAATGAGCAAGGATTTCTGCCCTCTGTGCCTTGTTGGCATTGCTCTGCCAGGGAGGGCCCCTGGAGTTCACCCAAGGAGGACTGTGGTTGATGGCATGGCTGTCCAGGACAGTGGCTTGGGTAAATTGGACCCAGTGTGAGCGGAAAAATTAGGGTTTGCAGATAGACTGACTGCAAGGCATCAGGCTAATGTCTTAAGTAATATTAAGTAATATTTACTTTTGTGACGAGGGGAGAATGCAGTCATTGTGGAGGAAACAAATATAACACATACAGGTTCTTTGAAGAACGGTGACTGTAGGTAATTTTTACCCTTGCAGGGATCTAAGGTGAATGGTTGATATTTCATCTAAAGAATGACTTATTTTGGAATGCTGCTCTCTGGCTGGGTTCTAGCTGCCATTTGTCCATTGCTTCATTATGTTCGCATGTTTCTCATTAAAATGAAACAACGTGAATAAGACCATCTCGTGCAGTAGGCAGGATGGGTGTCATGACTGTGTCCGTTTTACAGATGAAGGATAGAGGCTCAGAAATGATCACACGGCTGATCATCCAAACTTCAGCTCAGTCTGAGGCCAGAATCAAATTTGAGCTCTTTGGAAAAACCACGGTTTTTCCAGGCTATGCAGAAATCACAAAATTAGGTGGGCTGTTGTGGATATGAAGGATAAGGCATCAGAGACTAGGAAGACACCTATTCAGAGTAGTGAATGATTAAGGATATGCAAATGCTTACAAATTTGAGGGAAAATTGATACATCTGTTGTTTGTGCTATCTGATTGTATTCTCCTGTTTCCCTAGGATGATGAAGATAAGCTGACCTGGAAAGATCGTTTCCCGGGTTACTTGATGAACTTCGCCTCCATCTTGTTCATGGTAATTTTCTTGATGGAAATCCGGTCTATGACTTATGCATGTAGATCCCGTAGAGCAAACGCCATGGGTGTGTTATTCTAGCAAGCTGTGGGGATAGTGAGGGGCTAGGAAAGATGAAGCCACAGTCCTATCTAAACAGGGAGGATCTTACCTGATAGTGAGGTGCTGTGGGTGCCAGCCACCAGAAGAGGGAAAAGGGATTCTCTCAGACCTGGGTTGGAGGTCAGTGGCCTTCAGTGGCTGTGGAAGGGGTTCTGTCTTCCCAGATACAAGAGGGTAGGGAGATTCTATCTTCCCAGTCCTGCACACAAGGGTTTTGAAGTTAGAACTTCCGGGGGTGCGTTGTGAGATGGTGCCTTCCATGTTGAGAAAAACCAAGACCTTGGAAGAGGTGGCCCAGGCAAGATGGCTGCAGAATTGTGGCGGCCTGTTCGGGCTGTGGCTGGCTCTCCCTGAGGGTTTGTGGGATAGAACAGAGCCTGGAAACCACAGAGGATAGCCAGCTTGGGCTCTGTGCGAGCCTGATTCTTAAGCTCCCCTATAGTTGTGTCTATTTCCCTATGTTCTCCCTTAGAGTTTGGAAGAGCATTTTCAAAAGACCCACATGGGTCTCAGCTGTGTCAGGGAAGATGAGAAATGGGTGGGATTCATGTTCGAGTCAGATCAATAAAATGGTAGCAGGTCATTCCTGGGAGTCAGGGTCGGTGAGATAACTGTGAGCAGAGCAAGAAGACCCCAGGTCTTCTTGTCCCTGAAGCTCAGGTTCCTGAGACCTCTGCTCCCCCTTTATGGGTAGATTCCTTCTAGTGGCCAAGACTGGAACTTCTGTTTTACAAAGGAGAGCTGTGTCCTTACAGCATTTCTAAGTAGGACTACACATTAGTTGTAGGGTCAGGGGAGGATTGCTTATTCTGGGACTGGAATCATAACCATTTTCTGGACCTCGTTGCCAGCGTTACCTCTGGCCCTGATCCGAGGTTATTATAGTTGGTGTGCTCCTGGGAAACAGGAGCCATGTCTTGGTCTCAGAGATTTAACAAGAGAAGGACTCCTCGGCAGGAACCTTTTATATCAGCGCCTGGTTTCACAGATGAAGTACAGAGGGGACGGGTACCTTGCTTTGCCAAAACTGAGATTTTGTATTCCTTACCTTCTCGTTGCTTAAGAAGAGCAAGGCGTGCAGAATTTATTCAAGAATATGTGGTGAATCACAATGTGTTAAGCTGGAATGATGTAAAGTTGAATTTAGCATTTCAGAGCCTCCCACAGTGTGCATACTGTTGTCAAAGAGTTTGTTCATTCATTCAAGAAATATTCAAGGGGGAGGGGCGCTTGGCTGGCTCTGTTACTGGAGTGTGTGACTCTTGATCTGGGCGTCGTGAGTTCAAGCCCCATGTTGGGTGCAGAGATTACTTAATATGAAATCTTTTTAAAAGAAATTTTAAAAATATATGTAACAGGTGCCAGCTATATAGTTGACACTGTTCTTAGGCATTAGGGACAGAGTAGAAAATAAAATAATCTCTCCCTTAAGGATTTTACAGATAACAAATATGTACATAAAAAAAGGAAATTGGTAAGTGGAATAGACTTCAATCTCCCGTAGTGGTAGGTTAGGATATTTGTAGCATCCCATCTTGCTGAACATAAGAAATATATATATGGATGAATGTATTTTGCATTCTTTTTAAAGCCTTGAGGGTCTAATAAGTTAGTAAAGAATACTAAGCTATTCCTAGTACAGATCCATCTAAGGGAAACAGAACCAAGGAGACAAATACTTGGCATCAATACCGCTTTTGCCTTGAGGACATTCTCCCATCTAGGCAAACTTGGGCTTTGGTTTTTGTGGTTTAATGGTGCAGAGAGGATAGAAATTGGGGTGTGGCTGGCTCAAAGTGGAGATGCTAATAGGAAGTTCTCACTAAGCCTGGAACTCCACAAAGATCTATACTCTCAGAATAAAGGTGAAGTAGAACTAAACCCATCCCCTACACTTACGGGACTGCAGAGAACATTGCTCTGGCTCTAAGCAGAACAGGGAGAAACAGGGAAACAAAATCCTGTCCCTAAGAAGTGGCCATGGACAATCCCCATCGTAGACTTCCAGCCCAGTTTTTCACTTGAGAAGACCCGGGAAGCTCAGACTGTGAATGTGGCCAGGGAAAGTCATGCTTCCGGGTACCCAGCAGAAGCAAGTATATGTTCTCTCTGTGGGAAGGCAGATTTACACCCTTCCTCAAAAAATCCCCCCAAAAGAATTTTTTAAGGGCAAAGAAGAGAATGCAGTTAAAAATAATCAGTTATATAGAAGCTAAAGCACAATGAGAGAGAACCAGTGTGGAGAGACAGCAAAGACTAAAGATACTAGAAATACTCAGTCACAGGTCGAAATGTCCAGTTTGAAAATATCTGCAAAGAATAAGAAACTATTTTAAAGATTTTATTTGCTTATTTGTCAGAGAGAGAAGGAGAGAGAGAGAGAACATGCACAAGCAGGAGGAGTGGCAGGCAGAGGGAGAAGCAGACTCCCGAGGGAGCAGGGAGCCTGATGCAGGACTGGATCCCAGGACCCTGGGACCATGACCTGAGCTGAAGGCAGACACTTAACCAACTGAGCCACCCAGGTATCCCCAAAATAAGAAAGTTTAAAAAATGACCTAAGGATTTGAAAACCAGCTAATAAATCTTCTAGAAATGAATATATATCAATGAATGTAAATATATAATATATAATAATATATATCACACACACACACACACACACACATACACATATACACCAGGGACGGGTTTAAAACCAATTAGACATAGCTGAAGACATCATTCGTGAACTGCAATTCAGGTTAGAAAAAATTATCCATAATGTGGCATAGGGAGGCAAAAGATTGAAAATTCAAAATAGAAATTAATAGAGTGAGAGGATTTCACATGTATTTAATTGCACTACTGGAAGAAGAGGTGAGAATAGTAATGAATGATACACTGACTGGTGGTATCCTAGTTGGCTAGTTCTGCTAACAGAATTCCAATTCAGAGATTGAAGAATCCCGGTGAAATTCAAGCAGGAAAAATAAAAAGGACTCTATCTCTGTGAAACCATAGAATGTATGAGACACAAGTAAAATCTCAAATGCAGTCAAAAATCAAAAGACAAATTACCCTTAACGAAGACTGTTTGATCAGCCATTGATTTCACATAGCAGTTGGAAGTCAGAATATGGGGACGTGTGTATCTTTGATGCTCTGGAAAGAAAACAGTTGCTAACCCAGAATTCTATACCCAAGAAAAATTTAATGTAGAAGTATTAGTGTAAAATAAAGATATTTATAGCCAAACAAAAGCTGAGGGTTTGAAGCCAACTGAATCTTTCTCTAAAGGAAATCCTAAGAATGTTCTTTGAATGTGATCCCATCTGGAAAACCACAGTTTTAAGAAAGAATGAAGAAAAAAGTGGTAAATATGTGGGAAAACCTATGTGACATTTGACTGTAAACAAGGATGATGGTGTCTCATAGGGTTAATAGTAAGATAGAGGGGTGCCTGACTGGCTCAGTCAGTAGAGCATAGAACTCTTGATCTTGGGATTGTGATTTCAAGCCCCACACTGGGTGTGGAGCCTACTTAAAATAAAAAAAAAAAAGTAGAATTACATTGTACACATTAATAATAGCACATAAGTTGGATGGGCAGTAATGAAACAGTAACATTGTAAGGTCTTTATATTTCCTCCATGAGAATTTATAAGGAAGCAAAAAACCTGAGAATAGTCAAGATGCTCTTGGGGCAGATGGGTGGCTCACTCTGTTATGCATCCAATTCTTTTTTTTAAATTTCTTTTATGTATATTTATTTATTTATTTATTTATTTATGTATTTATTTATTTAACATATAATGTATTCTTTGCTTCAGGGGTACAGGTCTGTGAATCATCAGTCTTACACAATTCACAGCACTCACCATAGCACATACCCTACCCAATGTCCACACCCAGCCACCCCATACCTCCCTCAGCAACCCTCAGTTTGCTTCCTGAGATTAAGAGTCTCTTACGGTTTGTCTCCCTCCCTGGTCCCATCTTGTTTCATTGTTTTCCTTCCCTACCTCCCACAACCCCTTGCCCTGCCTCTCCAATTCCTCATATCAGAGAGCTCATATGATAATTGTCTTTCTCTGATTGACTTATTTCACTCAGCGTAATACTCTCTAGTTCTATCCATGTTGTTGCAAATGGCAGTATTTTAGTTTTTTGATGGCTGCATAGTATTCCATTGTGTGTGTGTATATATATATATACGTACACACACACACACACCACATCTTCTTTATCCATTCATCTGTTGATGGACATCTAGGTTATTTTGATAGTTTGGCTATTGTGGACGTTGCTGCTATAAACATTCAGGTGCACGTGCCCCTTCAGATCACTACATTTGTATCTTTAGGGTAAATACCCAGTAGTGCAATTACTGGGTCATAGGGTATCTCTATTTTCACCTTTTTGAGGAACTTCCATGCTGTTTTCCAGAGTGGCTGCACCAGCTTGCATTCCCACCAGCAGTGTAGGAGGGTTCCCCTTTCTCTGCATCCTCGCCAGCATCTATCATTTCCTGACTTCTAATTTTAGCCATTCTGACTGGTGGTGAGGTGATTATCTCACTGTGATTTTGATTTGTATTTCCCTGATGCCGAGTGATGCGGAGCACTTTTTCATGTGTCTGTTGGCCATTTGGATGTCTTCTTTGCAGAAATGTCTGTTCATGTCTTCTGCCCATTTCTTGATTGGATTATTTGTTCTTTGGGTGTTGAGCTGGATAAATTATTTATAGATTTTGGATACTAGCCCTTTATCTGATGTGTCATTTGAAAATGTCTTCTCCCATTCTGTTGTCTTTTGGTTTTGTTGACTGTTTCCTGCTGTGCAAAATCTTTGGATCTTGCTGAAGTCCCAATAGTTCATTTTTGCTCTTGCTTCCCTTGCCTTGGTGATGTTCCTAGGAAGAAGTTACTGTGGCTGAGGTAGAAAAACATCTTTGTTTTGTGCTAAATCTTCCTCATTTTTTTTTCATTAAAAAAAAATCCTCAGTCTTCTAAAGAGAAGGGCTTGGCACTGCCCTAGAATAAGGCGTGGAGTGGGAAATAAAGGGTTACAATGGTTTATAAAAATGGTTTATAAAAAATGGTTTATAAAAAAGTGAGATTTGCTTATAGAATTAAGGTAAGCCAAAGGCACCTACTGCAACACACAGGAGTACTGAATATCCTTCCCTTCTTCACCCCCTGTGACTACATCTTAGCAGAAGGTGCCAAGGTCATGGTCATGGGGAGAGTTTTAGGGATGCCAGTCTGACAGATTAGCTGGGGCAATTTTCATGGGATGGTGAGAGCAAAACAATGGCCCAGGGCTATGTTTCTTTTCCTCACCTGTGACAGAGGCCAGCCTCTTCCCCACCTGTTACAGAGGACAAAAGTGAATTCCCTCTTTCTTCTCCAGCCCAACGTGCTGAGCTACAGTTTCTGTCCTTTTTTTTTTTTTTAAGGTTTATTTATTTATTTGAGATAGAGAGAGAGAACTTGAGCAGAGGTGGGAGCAGAGGGAGAGAGAATCCCAAGCAGAGTCCCTGCTGAGGATAGAGCCCACTTGGGGCCCCACCCCATAACCCTGGGATCAGGACCCAAGCTGAAATCAAGAGTTGGATGCTCAACCGACTGAGCTACCCAAGCGCCCCTTTCTTTCCTTTTTGAATTAAACTTGCTTTGTTTCCCTTTTATGTGGGAGGAGATTATCAAAAGCAGTGTCCTGGCTGTAGGCTAGGAGCCTGAGCCTCCCTCCCACATGCCCAGGACAATCATTTACTTCTACTTGGGAATAGGGAACCAGCTGCCAGAAGCCTCCTCCTTCACCTGGCATGTGGCAAGGGCCCCCTAATTGTGCACCTAGAGATGATCAGCTAACTCATCTTCTTAAAATCTAGATCAAATCTCATATCACTTCTCTGCTCAAAACTGTCGGCCTCTTATGAAATATAGAAGCCAGCATCTTCTGTACGTCCTTGCATGTCCTTGTCCTATGTCCTCCTCTCCAACCCCACCCCTCCCTTGCTTTCTTCCTTACCCACCCTCTGCCCAGAAGCCCCTTCCCTCAGACAACCGCCCTCAAGAGCCTTGCTGAAATGTCACCTCCTCACCTACGCCTTTCCTCACCACCCTCTTTTAAGCTGCAACCTATCCCACTACTCCTGTTTTGCTTTATTTGTTTCTATAGTATTTATCATACCAGATATACTCTCTGGTTGGTGTTAGTTGGTAGTTGGTTGTCTGTCTTTCCCCTCTAGAAGATCAGTGCCACGAGGGCAGAAAGTCCTGTGTGATTTGTTTGTGACTATATCCCTGCCACTTAGCATGGTGACTGGCACACAGAAGGCACTCAAGACATATCTTATAAATGGCTGAGTGAGAATATAAGTTAACCAATCAGATTAATAAAGTTGCCAGGGACAAGTTATTATGTCAGTGATAAAGCCATTAGTGTGTGTATGGTTTAAAATTGAGCCACTAATTCCATGCCCTGCTTTAGACTGGGTACACGCCTGCTGGTTAGCCCAGGTTGCTTCTGATTTGCCCATTTCTGCTTGCCTTTTAAAAATTCTTTTCCTCAAGCCTTTCTCATAGGAAACTGACCCAAAACTACTTGTGTAGGATTTTCTCTAATCCCTCTGCTCTGTTCAGAGCATAGGAAGCACATGAGCTGAGCTTGTCCTCTGTCCAGCTGCTACAAGGCTCATCTTTGTATATGTGCAGTGATTTTCTCAACTTTGATTCAGAATGCAAGACCTGGAGGGTGGGGTCCAGACTCATTCTCCTTCCTGTCTCTCATAGCACTAAATAGGACTCTGGACTCCATAGCTTGGCTTTCGTTACAGTTTGGCTCTGTCTACAAGTAAAGTTAAGGATCAGAACACAAACAGCAATGGGGAGCATGGTGATGTTCCCATGTACTTGAGAGCTAGATTCCTAGAGCTAGGGACCAGCCAATCTTTACCAAGCAGGTTCTATAGTGAGGCACTGCTGTGAAAATGACTCGAGGTGCAGAATGCAGTTATAAGACCAATCCCCACTTTTGGCCTATTTGGGGGGAAACTGATCACAAACGTGAAATATACCCAGTGTATATTTGCTGAATTTAATAAGCAAAATCAACATTGCAGCCAGAGTGGTGAAAACAGTGCTGGATTTAGTACCAGAGGACCTGCGTTCTAATGTCAGGATGGGATTTTAGGCGTGGGAGCCACAGAGCAGGGCTCAGGTCCTGGATGGTTAGTAAATCACATCCACAAAAGCCGTATTTTATGCTATTGTTATAAGAATTACTGCTTGTGAAGATGGGCATTGAATAACAAAATTGAGAGGACACAACTAGATTAGTTCATGATGATGGTCCCACCGTTAGCATCCCAGCTTTGCCAGGAACTGTCCAGACCTTGGACCCATCACATTGCTGCTTCTCAGGCCTCAGTTTCCTTATATATGAGATTAGAGGCTGGATTGGGATGATCCCTGAAGGCTGAAGTCCTTTAACTCTTACAGAATCCAAGATATGAACGTTGTAGTCCAGGCCTTGTGACCTTGAACAAATCTCTTCACTTTCCATGCCAGTTTCCTCATCTTCAAAGTGGTCACAGGACGGGGCTGGTGTTCTCCAGGCTCCTTGTGGGAACCACTGAAAGACAGGTCAGAGCCTCGTTTCTCTAGTGGCATGGGAAATCAGGGGCTGAGAAGTTAGGATCGAAAGGAACAGCAGCAGAGGACTAGGGAGGGGTGTGTTGGAGGTAGGGCCGAGGAGACAGGGAGGGTGGGAAAAAGGGCTTTCGCGAGAGAGCAGTACCTCTAGAACCTGAATGGGAATCTTGTTCGAGTGCAGATTCTGAGCCAGTGCGTCTGGAGCCGTGCTTGAGACCCTGCATGTCCCCTAAGCTCCCGGCTGATACAGCAGGTCCACAGATCACACAGTGGGTAGCAACAAAGAGTTTTTTTCCTTCCCCAGTTGAGCACCTGAGCCTCTTGGAAAAGAATAGAAGCTGATCTCCTCCCCACTCATTCCTCCATGTTCCACCCCCAAGACCCCAAAGCCAAGGATGTTTTTGCTATTGTTGTTTTCCCCCAGACCCACCCCCAGATGCACACACACTCACTCTTTGATGCCCTGGCCTCCTCGCACCCCCCGACTCTCATCAATACCGCCATCACTGGCCTTCGTTGAAAAAGTGATTTTGGGGGAAAAGAATCTCACACCACGTTTTCCAGGTCCTTACTGTCTGGCAGTGACAATCCCAGAGGAACGGGAAGTGAAAATGTCTACATTCCTGGAGAACAGTGATGTCATGTCCATGTTTTCCCACTTCCATGGGTCGTCATTCCCCCCTAGTCCTGGAGGCTGGGGCTGCTGCTGCTCCCGCCCCCACCCAGCATCAGAAGAGGGGCCTCCCACACAGTGTCCTTCCCATCTAACCTCTCCTCCACCCTGATACTCCCTGGACCCAGAGAACATCGCCATCCTGCCTGCCTTCACATGGTGGCCCAGAGGACAAATACCAATATTTGTATGGCTTGCAGGGATAATCAGCTAAGGCTGCATCCTCAGGCATCCCCCCCAGGGGTCTGATGATGTTCACACCTTGACTCTTCTGCAACCCATTCCCCATTTGCTCACCAGTGTTCTGCACACTGCTTGAAAAACATTGCCTGAGCCAGAGCCCCCTCCCCCCTTCCCCTCTCTGCCATACCCCCTCCTCCCCTTCTTTCTAGGGAGGGAACATGTAGTCCAGGACAATTTGTAGTTTCAGAGGGATCGTTTTCTCCGCCCACGTGTCCATGTAGCTCTCCACAGCCAGTGCCAGCCTCCCATCCCCTGACCCCAGGGGAAGTACTATCTGAACAGCCTTCTCTGTGGAAAGAATTCTAAGAACACTTCACTTGACTGAAACGAATTAGAGTTTTGCCTGGAGCAGGTTATACACCTAGATATTCCATGTCCTCCCTCCGCCCTCTCTCAGAGCTTACTCAGGCCACTTTCTTCTCCTGACATCCTCATGCTTCATGGAAATGGGCTTTCCTGGGCTGTGATGGGAGAGGGAAGGGGCTTGTCTGGGAGAGTGATTTATTGTTCTCAGGTTCTCGAAGGAGGATGTGGAGGACCCTTAGAGGTCCAGTGGCTGGGAACCTTTCCTTTCAACGTGAACAGCCAGAGGTTTTGGCACCAAATGAAAAATCTGAGTCCTCCATTACCATTGCCTGGTAGAGAAATTTTAGAGTGATGTTTTGTTCACCTGAGGACTGAGAGTCTACAAATCTCACTCCTGGTTTCTCTCCCTTGGTTCTTGTTGGGGCAGCCTTCCCACACCCAGCGCCTGAAGCTCTAACTCACCGCTTCTCAGCTCAGATGCCTTCCATGGCTCTGTTTCCCTGCATTGAGAGTCTATCCCATTACCCCACCTGGTCCACTTGCTCCTCTGTACCCAGTCCCTTCACTGAGCACACAGTACCTCTCCAGTAGTCCCCACCGTGAGTTCAGCTCACCTCCATAGTTGACTAGAAGCTCCCTAGTGAAGGAAACCAAGTTGCAATGGCCACACACCCCTCAGTGTCCAGCGTTTTCACTTTTAGGGGTGTGTGTGCGTTGTCGACCATTGGGTATCTGATAAAAATGGAAGACTCTCTCTTGTGGACAGCGCACCTGTCCTCAGGCTTGGCGCATGAGTTCAGAGGGTGCACACGAGAGGGCTCCATATCCATAGTTTCTGACATAGCGGCTAGGACGGTTGGCTGGGCAAGTAGAAGCTGCTCAGTACTTGTCCACTGGGCACTGACTCTCCCTGTTTCCCAAACAGATTGCCCTGACCTTCTCCATCGTCTTTGGGGTCATCGTGTATCGCATCACGACCACCGCGGCCCTGTCTCTCAACAAGTCCACACACTCCAATGTCCGGGTGACAGTGACAGCAACGGCAGTCATCATCAACCTTGTGGTCATCCTCATCCTGGACGAGATCTATGGCGCCGTGGCCGTGTGGCTCACCAAAATCGGTACTGTGCCACCAAACCCCATTTTGCCCCAGGCCCCCTCAAACACGGTCAGTTAAACGTGCGCAAGGTTTTTGGTGGTGGTGACCGGAAAGGAAGAAAAGGGACAGGGACAAAATGCTTTGTGCAATGCATTTTAATTGGGGAAATGAGGAAGTATGGTAGTTCTGTACTTCCCCTGAGAATCATCCATGGGGTCTCTTCCTTTTAGCCCAGCCTAGAGACAAGACGGGTTGAACACTTCCTGCTACGAATTGCAGAGTTTTAGCCCTCCTCACTTTCCCAGGAGTGTTTACAGAGTCGAGAAAGCTCTTGATACTTGAGCCCTGGGAGGGTCTTATCTATCCCCATATTGCCGAGGCCCCAGAAAATCCACACATTCCCCACGCACTGAGCAGACTTCAAAGAGGCATATCAGACTTCCCCAGCTTCAAGCCAGTGAGAAAATGCGGTGGCCTCAGTATTCAGACGTGTCATTTGAGCTGCAACCTGCTGTTGCCTGAGCGCCACTTTTTGGCATTTGTGTTTATTAGGAGGGGGTGTGCTGAGAGCTGAAACCCTTTCCTCATGGCACGTATCCTGGGTGGCCTAGAGGCATGCACCTTTTTCCCTGGTTGAATCTGGGCATGGGGACTGTCAGCCTCTCACTAACCTCAGCAAAGTTGAATTAATGATATGATATTTTTAATTCACTGACCAGTTAGAAGCTAGACACTTGATAGACTCACCACATCTTCAAGAGAGCCTCCCCTTCTAAGAGGATCAGAAAATTCGAGAAAGGTTTCCCTAATTCCAGTCAAAAGGACTCTTTTGGTGCCTTTCCCTGGTCCTGGGCTCTACTCACAGTGGGCATTGACTTTGGGTTTCCATGTGGCTCTAGGCAAGGTGCCATCTAGAGTGGAGGTCTGCTCCCTTTAGGCGTCTGCACGTTTATAGATGTTCTCTGTGTTCCTTCATAAGGTTCTCGAGAAAAGCCAGCAGAGGATGTTGCTTCAGTGTGTTTAGTGGTATGCGGGATTCTATGGAAGCACTTAGTGGGACCTCCAACACTCCTGGGGGCTCAGAAGAGGCTTCCGAGACAAGGACACCACATTGGATTGCTCACAGATAAGTGAACAATGTGCTCACAGATAAGAGAAGCAAGGTCTTCACACAGGCAGGTGCACAGGGAGGAGGAAGTGAGCAGGAGGCCAGGAGGTTCGGCAGAGGGAACAGAATGAGAGGGAGAGATCAGATCCCTCAGGAACAGGAAAGGCACGTGGAGAGGTGCATGTGGGCTGGGCTTGGATGATGGCGATGATGAGTAGAATTTTGGTGCCAGGGAAGGAGCTGAAAGCTCGGCCTATGGAAGAAGGAAAACACGAAGTACGTCCAGGATGTGCGAGGAGCCCAGCATGGCAGTTCCTTTTGGGTTTGTGGCACGTCCAGGGCACAGCGGAGTGGGGGCTGGACCCAGAGCACTGACTGAGAGCTGAGTTTTCAGTGGAAGACCTTGGATGGCACTGAGAACTCTGCTTATTTTCATAGGGAGAAAGTGTTTGCTAGAGCTCAAAGGGTCATCCAATAAAAAGTACCCATCTTTCTGGCCTGATTGCTGAACAAGCTGAGAAGTAAGGAAAGGCAGACGTAGGCAAAGGCCAAGATTTCACTTTTAAAGCTAAAAACGGCTATGTGGGAGGAAGCAGCTTAGCAGGAGAGCAGATAGGCTTCCTAACACCAGACGACAGACAGGCTTTCCTGCCCGGGGCTGGCAGCAGAGGACAGGGACGCCTGGGAAGTCTTAGGACATGGCGAGTAAGAGGGCCAGAAGAACACCTGCTTCCTGCAGGCCCTCCGCTCCCCAGAGGAAGGGCAGAGGAAATGGGTGGACGAGGAATGCCAATGTCACCTTTCAGACAGACCAATGAGATAAGCTTCTGTCCCCCAAGAGGGGAAATGAGCAAGGTAGGGGAGACAGTGTGGGGCATGACGACTAACCCCTCTCCTTCCCTAATATGGGTGACGTCAGGAGCGAAAGGAAATGTTCCCCATTTCCCACAAGGGCTCTGACCTCATACCACTGGGGTTTTTGAAGAGGGTGACGTGATTAGAGCTGGATATTTGCAAAACTGTCCCGGCACGGACTTAGGATGCCCCTAAGAAGAGAGAGACGGGAAGGCCTAATGCAAAGGAGATTGCTGAACGTGTGGGCAGGAAGGAAGGAGAGAGGAGCAGGAAACCAGCGATGGTGCAGAAACATCTCCCTGCCGCCCGTCTGCATTACTTTATATCACCTGTCTTCCATAGCTCTAGAGACTGGGAGGCCTAGAAACCAGAGTGTGGCCCACAGTGCAAACCTCACTAACAAGTATTTAGTGAGCACCTCCCATGCACAAGGCCAGGCAAATTCTCTTCACATCGGGCTGTGAAACACTTCCCACACCATGAAGCTACATCCACTGTTTGTAATAGCACTCCCTCCTTCACCCAAAAAGGTTAGCCTCCTTCTGGCTGAGAAGCCAGGGGCCAGGAAGGAAGCCTGTGCCCTGGAAAGGCGATGAAATTCTAACAACTCCAGTTTGTTCTTTGTGATAGTGATACTCATAAAGCGGCTTTAAACGTAAAAGAATTCCATTATCCCATTTTATCCTCACAAAAACTGTGTGTGGTCAGCAAGGGAAGTATTAGATCCTCATTTTACTAAGGTTCACACTCAGATTGTCCCTCTGAAATGCAAATACCTTTTGTGTGACACTGACGTGAGTTTCTTACTGCCTGGAGAGAAGTGGTGTATTGGGTCTCCGTGCAGTAACCCACGTGGGCCTCGTCCCCAGATGGCTGCTCTTGTCTGCCTCACACTGGGTGTTCCCAGCGGGCTCAAAAAGGCGCTTTTGTATAGTGTAAGGGCCACTCAATTTGGGAGCCCAGTGGAAGGAAACTTTTGAGCACTGGGCCTGGTTCCTTCTCCCTCCCAACCCCAGATGTGTGGCATTGGGCAAACAGGGAGCTTTTCTGGAATGAAAATTTTTGGTCCTTTCTTCATCATTTTCCTCCTTCCTGTCCATGGATCGTCCCCTCTGTGTCAGCTGTTGTCATAGCCTAAGGACTGTGCTATTGTCTTTAGCCCCTTTCTCTGGGCCTCTAGCTTAGAAATCCTACCCAGGCAGTCTTTCTCAAACCTTCTCCCTGGTCTGGGGAGGGGAGAACCACTCCCATCAGCCCCCTGCCCCCAGCTTCCTTTTGGTCTTCGGTCAAATATCAACTAGCATTTGAGGCTCTCAGCCGCCTTCTTCCCAGTGTCCTCCTTGACCCTGGCAACCCACGCCACTCACGGTCACCCGTGATCACTCTCTGTATTCCCACCTCTGTGCTGTGCTTAGGCTGCTATAGGCACTCCAACAGCCCTCAGTGACCCTCCTTATAAAGGATCTGGAGAGGCCTGCCTCCCCTCTCCTTTTCTGGACACTCAGGCCTTGGGGAGTTTCCTTATACCCACTTCTGAACTCCGGTGCAGATCATGTGTTCCCTAGGCCATCCCCCGGATTTGGAATGTCTACTTTGTGCCAGGCACAATTCTGGAAACAGCCATAGACAAAGAGGACATGGCCCTTGGTCTCACCGTGCTTACCCCGTAATAAGGGAAAGATAGACAGTGAGCGGTAACATTCCCCAGAGGGTGAGAACAGTCATGGGACTGTAGTGTGGTGTTGTGCGCTATGGTCAGGTGGTCGGAAAGGCCCGTGGAAGTGGTAACATGGTGGCTGAGACTGGGGCGGCAGGAAGGCACCAGCACACAGAGACCTGGCAGGAGGTCTCCAGGAAGAGGGGACACCACACCATAGACTGGTGGCCCATAAACCAGCATGTGCAAGTAAGCTTGGGCGCCTTATCTGCTCCACCCCCATCTTTTCTCATCGCTGGACTTGTGTCTGTGTTTACGAGTCTTAGAATAGATGAGGCTCTGCCAGGGTAAAAAAAATTAACCTCAAAATCTCAGGTGCATGATGCGCAGTTGTTTATCCGTCCCCGCTCACACTCCATGTCCGGCGTGGCAGGGTGGGGGCTCGGGCTCACACAGAAGCCTCACGTGGATGCCATGTTGGCTGTGAGATGCTGTGGGCCGGAAGCGCCTCCCTCACTTCCGGTCATGGCACGCTGGCTGGAGCGGCCAGGCTGAAGA
The DNA here is from genome assembly GCA_004024625.1 of Mellivora capensis. Lineage (NCBI taxonomy): Eukaryota > Metazoa > Chordata > Mammalia > Carnivora > Mustelidae > Mellivora > Mellivora capensis. Next base: position 40,097 of record PISX010008661.1, on the reverse strand, counting down.
GCTGGGGAAAATGTGTGGAAGTGCGTGAATGTTCCGTGAGCGGGCAGGACACTGCTGCTGGCTCCTGCCAGGCCGCCGAGCCCTGGAGGACAGCTGCTTGTGCTTGCCATTTCTTTGTATCTGCTACATGGGCCCTGCCTCCCAGTAGACCTTAGCACAGCTTTGTCGATGCCTTTATTGGCTAAATCCATCTCTCTCTCCATTGGTGCCCTCGGAAATTTGTTTTCAAGGAATGCCCGTAGGCTAGGCATCCTGCAAGTCATGGTGGGTGCTACAGCACGCATTTATGCATTGGGTATTTCCTCTTTACTGGAGGATTTGAGGAAATTTTGAGATGAAGAACATACATGCAAAGTTGTCTTGATGGGCCAGTGACTGAGAGCTGCATCCAAGGCATCAGAAGACTTGGTGTGTCCTTAATGGCAGAGGTGTGGCTGCGGAGTCCCCCAGGGCTCCCTGGGGACAGAAAGCTGTGAATAATGCCACCTAATGGAACAAGGATTCTGCCGGGCTTAGGGACTTCCTTTGCTATTCTCACGCTGGTTTAATACCCGTCTGGCTTCTTGCCCCAGATCTCCTGATTGATGAGGAGGCTGTGACGACCGCCTTGCTCACCGGGTGCAAGCAGCTGGTGTAAACAACCCCAACAAGTTCCCAAGTGTTTCCTGCAAGGCTGGGTGGTAAAGACCGATTTCTTGGGAGTATCCCCCAACAGGCTCAGACATCAGGCCAATCCGAGGCCATTCTTGCCACAAATATTTGTCACCAAAAAAAATCCCCAGAATTTGCTAAGAGTTGCCTCCACCATGGTAGATAAAGGCAGTGATTGTCTCCCTGGCTGCCATGGAACAATGGTCACCAGCTTGGGTGCAAGACACAGTGTTATCTGGTGGCTGCATGCACAGCACTGGTGGGTCAGGGAATGAGCTAGAACCTGTGGTGGAGGGATGGGGCTCCTGGGGGAAAGTGAATGAAGCTCAGGACCTTGGCGGCCAAGGCCCTCTGTATAAGATGTGCAGTCCGGTTCAGTAGCATCAGTGATGAGTTTGTGAGGATCCCAGTAAATGGGTGGGACAGGACGGTCTCCAGTGATCTGTTCATTCTTTTTTTTTTTTTAATTTTTTTTTAATTTATTTATTTTGTCAGAGAGAGAGGGAGAGAGAGTGAGCGAGCACAGGCAGACAGAGGCAGAGAAGCAGGCTCCCTGCCGAGCAAGGAGCCCGATGTGGGACTCCATCCCAGGACGCTGGGATCATGACCTGAGCCAAAGGCAGCCGCTTAACCAACTGAGCCACCCAGGCGTCCCTGATCTGTTCATTCTTAAAAGAGTCCCAGGTGGTGGTTCTAAGAAAGGGTCTGCCTCCAGGAATGAGAAACAAACCAGAGCTGGCCAGGACATCAGGATCTCAGCTTCCCAGGCCAGTCAGATAGGGCTCAGCTGTCCTGGGAGGCCAGGGGATGAGATTAGATGACAAGGGTCACCAAGTGGATGAGCTTGAGGGGTGTGCTTTGTTCCTACTCTGTTCTGCTGCTATCCCAGAATCCCACAGAGTGGGTATCAACAGCGGAGATGGGTTTCTCCTACCCTGGAGGCTGGAAGTCCGAGATCAAGATGCCGGCAGAGGATAAGGTCCTGTCCCAGGCCACAGATGTCTGGCTGTGTCTGCCCATGGCAGAGGGAGTAGGGGGCTCTATGGAGCCTCTTTAATCAGGGCACTGATTGCTCTCATGAGGGCTCCATCCTTCCAAAGGCGCCACCTCCAGATACCATCACATTGGGGATTAGGTTTTCAGCGTGTGAATTTGGGACGGGCACAAACACACAGACCATAGAGCTTTCTCCTTAGGACATGGGGAGATAGCATGCCTTTGAGGCAGCAAGCTCCTGAGTCCACACAGAGGGAGCAGAACTAGTGCTCCAGAAAACTGCAGGGTCTTCGCCTGCCCCATGTAGGCATGGGTCCACCTTGGCCTGGAAGGGGAGCCTGTCTGCATTCTAGCTGTGGGCAGTCTTCTAGCTGGAGGGAGAGTGGAGGAGGCAGGGCTCACAGCGGGCTTCTAGACCGAATCACCCAGGTGTCAGCCGCTCCTTTGTCTCAGGATCAGTCTTGATCTCTAGTCCCACCTGTGGGACCTGTGCCTCCTCCTCCTCTCCCTTCCAAAAATGTGTGCGTGGTGCTGGTTGTGCTCGGAGCTGGTTAGTTCACCCTTCACTCTCCCAGGTACGGGGTTGGGCTTCTTGTAGGTGCTCAAAGAATGGTGGTTGTGTCAAGTCAGAGTTTCCAATTCTGAAAATGGCTGTGTTTGTGAGTTGTTTAAACACTGCGAATGTCCTGCTGTGTTGCTGCCCTGAGGCCCCCAAGGTGGGGCAGGGAAGTGAACAAAAGGAGGGGGTGGGGTAGGGGACCTGGTAATGGAGCTCCCACCACCTGTGTGGGGCACCGGTGGGCATGACACATACATTGTGCCACGGAATCTTCACCGTAGGGCCAGGAATTGGTCATTGCTTTCATTTCACTTCTGGGAAGCCTGAGGAGGTTTAGGAGCTTGGCTCATGAGCACGTGGTTAGTGTGTGTGTGTGTGTGTGTGTACGCGCGTACGCGTGCACACGCACACGCACATGCGCACATGCCAAATACTGCTCTAAGCACTTTCTGTTTATCAGTATATTTAATCCTCAGAAGAGCCTGCAGGATGTCGGGAATCTTAACATGCCCATCTTAGAGTCAGAAGACTGAGCCACAGAGAGATGAAGAACAGGCCCAAGGTCTTGGGGTAGTGGGGGTGAGCTGGGCCTCAGTGCAGAGACCGTGATGCTCTACTGTCTGGTAATACGTAGCTGTCCTTGTCCTCAGGAAAGTTCAGAGGTGTTGCAAAAGGAAAAGAAAACACCTCAAGAGGCTCTAGGTTTACAAGGCAATGTCCCCACCCACGTGGGTGCCAGGTGGTCGGGGGACTCAGAGGGAACAAGCCCTGCATGCCCTGCCTCCTAGGTCCGCATTCATGAGGACACCTGTGTCGGTTCACAGACTTTGGGGTCCCTCATGAGTTATTAAATTAAAAAAAATTTTTTTTTGAAGAATTGAAATTCCTCAGTGTAAAATTTTGTATCCAGTTCTAAGCTCTCCCCAGGGGAAAGTCAGTCTATTACTGTCAAAGAGAAGGAGAGAGGGAAGGGGAAAAGGGAGAGGAAGCTCAGCGCCAAAGGCTGTCAGGACATTGAAAATTCTTTAAAGAAGAATATCTTGAACATTCACGGGTGGATCTAATTTTCCATCAAATGTGGACAATGTGTGTTTTCAGAGTCAAGGGGAAGTGCTGCTTTGTTGGCTCTGAGTGTAGGGACAAGGGGAGGTGGCATCACTGGGGCCTGAGGCTGCTCAGGAACGGGAACGTACTTTCTCCAGGAGGGATACATGTGGATGTGTGTGGGCAGGGATGTGTGCCTTCCTGGGGTGGGGTTTGGAGGCGGGTGGAGACCGTAGTGCTGGTAATTTGAAATCTGGCCTGAGAGTCAGGTCTGCAGGGTCCATGCTCTGCCACCAGTTACAGCCTCCCTGGGTGGCCTCAGGCAATGGGGGAGGAAGAGCCTCCTGCCTGGCTGTCTGTGAGGCCAGGGGAAGGGTGTGGCTCCAGGGGATCCTGCCATTGTCTGGGGGCCCCCTCGCTGCTATGGGCATGAGGTCTTGTGAACGTTGTCTGGGAGGGACGAGGACATGGGAGGCCACTGCTAATAATAAAAGGGAGCTGATCATGGTTATAGCCCAAGTTCGTGGCACAGTTCATTCCAGTTATAGGAAACTATTATTAGTAACATGCTACTTATAATAGTTTAATACAGCTGGCAAGAATCCCTTCCCAAACTTGAGCTCTAACTATGAACATGTCTCTTTCATGTTTCCAGGGAATCACGGAAGCACTCCTCTCTCCTACTAGCAGGAAGTCCAACATATTTCTTTCCTTTGAGGTTTCCAAGTACTCCAACTTGAGACTTAAGCCACGAGAAGAGAAAGGAGTATAGTGGGCATTGTTTGCTGTGTTTTCTCTCCAGATCCCTTCTCCCCCCTTCTTCACCAGGTCCTGTGCCCCCAAGCCCAGCAGCAGATGGTATCACAGGAGCTCCCCAACTCTGGCTTCCCATTGGGATCAGTTGACAGGAAGCCATGGAAGAGCAGGAGGAGGCTTAGCAGGCAGGAGAGGGAGTTGGGGCTAGTTCCTCCCTGCTTCTTCCTCATTTCTGGGAGAAGTGCCTCCTTTCCTAACCATGTTCTATGAGATGAGTCCTTCATGGTCCTTGTTGGCTTCCAGGCACACCATTTCTTTTTCTCACCCCTTCGCTGCTGTAAGTAGAAGCTTCATTAGATGCATGTCCTTTGAACATCTGAGGTGAATTCTGCTTCCTGCGGGGATCTTGACTAATAGAGGCAGTCGGGCCAACGTCCTTGTTTAAATAGGGAGGTACCTGCAGTATGTCCAGCCTTCCACTCTTTCGGGTCTCCCAGCCTCACACCATGGCTGTTGGATGCCAGCCCTGTCCCATCTGACAGAAGAGGCTGGGCCTTCGCTGAGAGGGTCCCTCCATTCTGCTGGTCCTGGGCAGCCCATTGCTTCCCAGGGAGGAGACCCTCTAGTAAGCACTGTGGAGGGGCTGTGGCTGTCAGGGTCCCTGCTTCCAGGGACTTGTATGCACCTCCACCCCCCCATCTCCAGGATGCCCTCCATCCCATAGACCCAGACCAAGGACTCCCTTCTCCCCCTGGAAATCTACTCAAGGAGCATACAGCTTGTCCTCTTAAACTTGCACAACACAGTAGACCTGATGCTACCCCTTTTCATCTCCCTCAAGGAGACGTTACCCTCAGCAACTCCAGGGGCCCTCGCCAGCCCAAGTGATGGCCACTCTGATCTTCTAAAAGGCCTCTGTCAGAGATTCTTAGTAACATGCTGGCACCTCTCTCACGAAAGAGGAGACAAATGTCCAGATTAAATGCCTGCTACATGCTTTGCTAGACTAATTAAAGCAGATGTTTGTGCCCTTACTCTCTGCTTGGTGCTCCCCATACTTGATTTCTCTCAGTCTTTACAAGAGATGTTTAAGGAAGGTCCCATCTTAGGAGTTAGGACAGTGAGGCTCAGCAAAGGAAATCACTTGTCTTGGAACGCTGGGACTGAAAAGTTCTTCCCGCCCAAGGTCTTCATCTGTTCTGTTATAGCCTTGTGACTTGTGTCATAGGACACCGAAGACCAGAAGCAGGAAGCCCTTGGGATATCGCCAATATCCCATTGGTGCACCATCCACCTGTGGCCACGACTCGCTTGAGGCTCTGGTTCGTCAGAGTTGGAAGGTGGCTGGATACTTTGAAGGATGATTCACAGTTGGTGTAGTGCTTCTCCCTGCTGGGGACGTGACCCCAGGGGGACAAAAGCATGGAGTTCCAAGGACTCCACGTGTCCAACTTTGAGCTCTTAAGTTTTCCTTCAAACCTGTTACTTCTCACCCATTTATTTGCCGTCTCAGGAATGGGAACCATCAACCACTCAAATGCTTATAGCCAAACCTGTGTGTCACCCTGGACCTTTCTCTTGCTCTCTCTTTTTTTCCCCACACCCAGATTCCAGTCTGTTAAGTACGGCCCATTCCACCTTCAAACACACCCCAGATCTGACCACTGTTCACAGGTTCCATCGTAATACTGGTCATCTCTTGCCTGGACCGCTGTACACTCCTCTTTGGTCTCTCTGCTCCTACAACTGTCCCACCCTCCATACACACACACACACAGCTCATTTTCTGTGATCCTTTTAAAATCTAATTTAGCTCTACCCCTTTCCTCTGCAGAACCCCAAGCTGACTTCCCATTGTACTTCCAGTGAGATCTAAAGTCCTTCCTGTGGCCTGTGGAGGCCCACTGAGCCGCCCCTGCCTTCCTCTCCAGCTCTACTGCCTACTAAATGCTTTCTCCTCACTCCGACTGCTCCATCCCTTGGGCCTTTCTGTTCCCTGTGCATCCGTAGACCTCTCCCGTCCACAGCCCTTCCCCAAGGCGGCTACCCCGGCTCCTCCCCAGTCTTCTGCGCTGGCTTCACAGGATCCCTGGGGCCTCAGCTGAGAGGTCAGCTCCCCAGAGGCCTTTCTTGACCGCTCTGGTTGAAACAGCCTTCCTGCCCCTCTTCTTCTCCTCGTCTCCCTGCCTTTTATTCCCATTGCTCTCCAGAATGGTACATGTGTCTGCACCCTCTCCTAGACCATCAACTCCACAGGCCGGGGAATGTATTGGTTTGGTGACCGCTGTGTTCCCAGTGCCCAATGCCTGGCACATAATAGCCCCTCGGGAAATATTTCTTGAGTAGAAAAGGGATGAAAAAGATAAAACGTTCCTTCTGAGCAGCCTTCCCTGGGAAGACGTGAGTAGACGGGCTAAGGTGGCATGACTCCCTTCCCACTCATTGGGATTGGTTTCCAGACCAGTGTGCTTACGAGATGACCCACTGGTGTCACGGGAGCCTCTGTGGACCCACACCGGGCACACATACCTACCTGTTCTCTCTCTGCCCCTCTCATTGCCACGGGGAGACAGTCCTCATGGTGCACCTGCAGCAGTCAGATGGGGAATCCGTGTCAAGGGCCTGGACAGTGCCTGGTGCACAGTGGCCCATGATGGGGCCCATCAATCTCTCTGCTCCCTTGCTTCCTCTCCCCCACGAGCTCCCTGCCTACTTAGTCTCTTTCTTCCTTAAAATGAGGTTCCCTGGGGTGCTGTCACCTTGGGCGAAGCTGCTAGACAGTACAGTATATCTCCCATCCCTATGGGAACTAGAGTCATCTTCCTGACTCTAACGGGGGGGGATCCCTTGCACTAAGATGCTCTCATGGGCTACAGGAGTATCTCTGGAGCATCCACCCTTAATCTCCAGTTCTGGGGCTCTCCGATCCCTTCGGCAATGCACGGGCTGCTTAATTACCCAGCTGGCTGGCTTTCCCGATGGTGATTCCCTCCCTTTGGCAATAGCGCAAACAAGGTAACAACATCACGCAAGAGACTGAGACACACCTACCCACACTCCCACAAACACACACACACACAAATAGAGGGAAGGCCAGGGCTGGTACTAATTGAAATACACACTTGGACATCTCATTTCGTTTTGTCGCCATCGCTGTATCTACACTGGCTGGGTGTCTGGGACTCTAGGGACGCTGACTTGCTTCTCGAAAATTCAGACCCTGCAGCTGGCATCCTCTCTTGGGCCATGCTGTTTTCATATGATTAGGATGGAGCTCTGGGGATGTGGACTTCTGAGCTGGCCCCCTGGGACTAACTTGGGCTTTCATACTAATTATTTTCCAAGGCAGTTTACAGCTGGGTCATTCGTACTCATATTTTTTCATGACACAATGCTCCAGGGGTTTAACACTTCAGAGAAAAGGGGGCTTGGGTAATGGTTCGGCCCAGGAATTCAATGCGATTGCCCTTCTGGTCCTGGGACAGCATCTGCCCTCTGCTGGAAATCTGCCTCGGCAGTTTGGGAGGAGGTGAAACCCTCAGAAGACCTCTAATCAAGGCAAGGTGACTTTTGGGGGGACACGGGATTTGGGGAGCGAATAAAGATGGAGAGGGGTTGCCTTCTACCTGCTCCCATGATCTCCACGTTGACGCCCCTCCTGCACCCCTGTAGCCATCGCAGCCTAAAGGCACTGTGTTCAGGTTTCATGAAGCACAAGGCTCTGGGCTGTTTTCTCATGGGCTTGGCTTCCGACCCCTCTAGAGGTCTGTGTCTTATGAGGGGATCCTGCCAGTGGCCTGAACTGCAGATTGTTCTTCTTGGCCTAAAGACATCATCCCCATCCCAAGTGGACTCTGGGAGAACTTGTTCTGTCTCTTGAGTCATGTAGCCTTTGTCATAGACGGATGAGGCTCCTTACGTTGGCCACTGAGAGAGATCCAGCAGTCCGACTGGGGCCTCGGGCTCTGACACTCCCCACCCCCGGTTATCTACGTCCCTGGGGGGTGTTCCCTGGACAGCTCAGCAAAGCCCAGAACATGGCTGCAGAGCTTCTCTGAGGTGGAGGTATCCAGCTGATTTAGTGGCCTATCAAGGGGATTTGGATTGTTTATTGGAAGTGCCCATTATTTATGGTGGCCCATGGCCCTAAGAACACAGGCAAAGGCTGTTTTTAGAACTAGAACTAATAAATAATAACCAGGCCCATGATTTATCAGCTTGGAGGAAGGGAACCACTCATTTCCAGTTGGAGTGAAGCATCCCAAAAGGATCAGATTCTCTTTCCCAAGAACTTGGAGGACATTCCTGCAGGGATTGGGAGATCTGAGCACAGAGAGTTCCAAGGAGATTATAAAAGAAAATCAAAGACACGTGCCTCTCTGTACCTCATCCTTAATCCCCTCCTTGCCACATTTACAAGACAAGTTTTCTAAATTTTCAGCTCCTTAGACCTGATTATTCATTTTTGGGTGAGATAAGTTTTAATTTTCTTATCCCCCAAATATTTTAAAATGAGAGACAAGAAGTGGTTGTTACTGTTGAATTGGCTGCCTCTGGTATACTGGGCAAAGGCTCAAAATCACACTGAAAACCTTTTCCTTCCCCCCTCCCTTCCTTCTTTCTCCCCATTCCTTCCTTCTTCTTTCCCTTTCTTTCACTTCCCTTTCCTTCCCTTCCCTTCCTTTCCTTCCCTCTGTCCTTCCTCTTTCCTTTTCCTTCCTTCCTTCCTTCCTTCCTTCCTTCCTTCCTTCCTTCCCTCCCTCCCTCCCTCCCTCCTCCTTCTTTCCTTCTCCCCCTTCCTCCCTTCCTTCCTCCTTCCTTCTTTCTTCAGGGAAGTGAAGGAACATTTCTGCTGGGTTCCTCTGCCCCTCCCCCATCACCTACATTTTCTTCTTTGGCAGCAGCTCTGCCTCACCTCCTGCTCCCTCTCTGCCCCTCCCATGTCAGGGGCTATAACCCTTCTGGGTCCTGCATCCAACTCGAACACCCCCATTTCTTAACCTGTGGGTAAGATGGGGAAATTTAAATTAATTAAATGAAATTGAAATTGAAATGAGGGAGATTTTACTCTTTTGGCTGTTGCTTTCTTGTAACTTCATACCCACAGGCAATGGTCCTCCCTTGGAATGCAACAGGAAATTTTTGTTAAATGATAAATATTTTTTCATTATTCTAAATTGTATTTTTTTCATGTCACTAATTCGTTCATTCAATAAATACGCTTAGTCGGGCCCATCTGCTGCACAGGACCTGACTGTGCTCATTGTGGAAAAGCCATCCACACCATGCGTGGTGGGGCCGGGGTGGCGTGGGGCTAGGGAAAGCCAAGGTTAACAGCCACATGGGGGTACAGAGTCACGAGATCTTAAAATGGAAAGTAACCTTAGAAATGGATGGCAGGCATTTCTTAGGCCTCAGTGTTGCTTCCTTTTGTCAAGGAAAATAGGAATCAGACTAAAGAAGGATCTTGAGCCCAGCGAAGATTTGAGAAGCATGAATCCAATAGGGACACACCGGCTTCTTTGTCAGGCAGACATCATAGCGGGGAAGGAAAAGCACTTACAGGTGATGTATCTGTGGGGCTTTGCTAATGTCCTTAAACTTAAGAAGAAGTCACAGTGTTCACTGTGAGTGATGAGTACAGACCATCTTCCAAATGCTTGTTGGGCAAGGCTGTGTGGGATTGGCCGCCCTTCTAGCTCATGGGGCTGTGCCCGTGGCCCTCCAGGCATGGAAGAAAGGAGAAAACCACAAAGCCGTCTGCCAGCTGAGGGATAGCACGGTAGACTTTTCCAACTTCATCTCCTATAAAATTATGGCAGTGTCTCCAGATTCCCTAGCAGACAATGTTTATTTCCAAAGTTGTCTGGGGGACTTCAGGAAGCATGGGCTGGGAGTTCTGGGGAGGTGGGGGGAGGGGCTGTTTTGATTAGACCTTTCCAGCTATGTGCCAACAGGGTCACCTACTAGCTGTCCTCTCCACTGGTTGGTAGAGAGTACTCATTAGTCAACATGAAAATGATGCCCAGAACCTTAGAGTCTAGAGTCATACACAAATCCCTGGCCACAGATGGCCCAACTGTGCTGCAGAAAGCAGGGCTGCCAGCTTGGAGGAGATGACAGCATTGGAGGACACTATTTAGGACAACAGGAGCTATCATTTATTGAGGTCCAGCACTTGCCTGGTCCTAGGCTGAGGGCTCTATCAGCATCCTATGCTGTCTTTAATAACTTGTGAGGGAGATGTCGGTACCCTTCCTCTGTAAGTTCATTCCTCTAACTAAACTCTGTATTTGAAGTCAGGTGTGTCTGATGCGCAAATCTGTCCCTACGGCCATCTCTGGAACAAAACAGCCGAGTAGTCACTGCCATCAACATACAGCTGAGCCCAGAATAGCATGACTGGGTGCTCTGTAGGTTCAGCTTGGCCTGCCAGGGCCTCTAGGCCTGCTTGAGAGCATAGGCAAACTTAAGTAGGCTTCAGGATGATAAGGCTCCCAGAGAATGAATCAGTTTTCAGTGTTGCTGGCTGCCTAGAGGTGATGCCATGTTTCTTAGGATTCATGGGGGCTAGGACATGACTAGAGGATGAGTAGCTTTCATTTCCCCAGGACTTAGGGAGAAATCTGGGCCAGGATCACAATTGTGATAGTAGCACTATGGTGTCTTAAGCTTTCTAGGGTTCTCAAGGCCCCTCTCGGGGCTATGGGTTCCCAGGGGCTGACATCTGCCTGCGACAGTCTCCTCATTAGGTCTCTGCTCACTCTTGGACCACTGCTGATGCTCCTGGGCATCACCTCTCATGCTCGGGACCGTGTTCTAAGATTGCAAATGAATGAGGGGCTCACTGTGCTTTGCGGGAAAACAGGTCATGGAAATCTTGCATTCTTCTCCCTAAGATCCCCTTGATGAAAGGGGAGAAGATTCCTTGCCACTCACAGATTAAGTCTTGAAAAGACCTGGCAGTTTGCAAAAGGCTCCCCCAGAGACCTTGGTAAAGGAAGCTCCTTGCAGGAAGGCTAGAGTCATTCATCCTGGCACCCCCCAGCTGGGATTCAATGATGTGACCTGAGCACTCAGAAATATTTCTTAGGTCCCTATCCTGTGGGCTGGGGGTGGAGGGCGGGGAAGTGGAAGAAGAGGTGTGATGGAAACAGCAGTCCAAGGTCCTGATTTCACAGTGTGGTGGTGTGTCTTTGAAGACAGGGGGATCTGGTTTCAGACCTTAACTCTTATGTAACGTGAACTTACTCCCTGTGTGATCTAGAGCAAGGCTCTCACTTCTCTGGACCTTGGCTGTCTCTCTTTGTAAAAGTGAGATGTGCTACCCCCCTCGCATAAGTAGGTACAGCACATGTGTCCCTTTGGCCTCCCTGGGGGTCCCCGCAGCTCTCTGCCTGCAGGCGATCTCTGATTGTGAGCTCAGCCCCTGCGCAGGACAAGGCGGAAGTGCCAGGGAGTCAAGTCCAGTGGTGCCCTTCACCCAGTGAGGGACTGCACTCTTGCTCGTTCCTCAGGGTAGTAATTATGAGGGGTGTTTCACAGTCTCTTACAAGGTCCCCAGGGGAACTGAGCCCCCGTCGCCTGTGGCATTCAATTGTTCAGAGCACATCTGTGTTGCCCTCCCTCCCTTCTCTGTCTCACTGCTGCACTTCCTCACCAGGCTTCCTGGGAGCACTTCCCAAATAGATTACTTATTCCCAAACTACTTACTTCTTGACATAGCAGGTAGCCCCAACTAAGACAAAAGATCAATGAAAGGTCCTGTTGTGATTTTTGGAAGGCATGGAGGTAGGTCATTAATACTGAGAAATATAAAATACGGTAGAAGAAAAAGAAAATATAAAAGACTTCACCCTCTGAAGTCATCGGGGAAGGCTTCGGGGAGGAGATTACAGGCAACATTTGATCCGATTGCGATAGGATGTGAAGGATTTGTACATAAGGGGATGAGTCTGGGAAGGGAATATCAGGAGAAGAAGCCGAGTTTTGCATCCACTTTTCCAAAGATGCCTACTAAAGCTGTGTGTGAGTCAGCTGGGCAGACACCGACAGGTCCGTGTGCCAACCTCATCGGGGCACAGGGCCTCTCAGCTGGCATGGTCGTGGTGCTCTGGCCCTGCCCTGCCCTCGGCACACTTTCAAGTACATGATGCAGGGCTTGTGCTTGCTTTCTGTCCCTGAAGTGTAGCCCTGTCACCTCTTATTTTTGCCAAGCTGTTTGTCACGATCCATGAATCCCCAGCAAACACTCAACCCCATTGTCCACCACAGCATCCCCTGGGTCTCAAGTCTTCTGAAGGCATCAGGGAGGTTTCTGCCTGGGGTTTCTTAGGGTTCTTGGGGGATTATGTGCCAACTCCTCTGCCTGAACCTCATAGGACTCGCTGGGGCTCTGTCCCCCGATTTGGAGACATTAGGCTTGTGTTTGTTTCGCTTATCTGATGGTCCATCATTGTTTGAACATGTGAATGCAAGGTGCCCCAGTCTACCCAGAGAGCGCACAGATGCAGGCTTTCCCGTTGGAAATGAAGAGACAAGAGAGAGGAACTGTGTCATGGTGCCCAAGACAAGTCTTTGCTGCCTATTGACTGCAGTTCATTGGTCAACAGGCTTTTTCACCAGGGACTTGGTTCAACGAGAATCTTACAGAAGTGGTAATCGCACAGTTAAAAGCAGAGTGAGCGTGGTTAGAAGAAGTTCTGCTGGCTCAGATGGCATAAGAGGAGGGAAGTGGAGGGAGAAAGGCGATGATTATGCATACCCTTTGCCTTCTGTAGCTTCATAGTACCTGGCAATCCATTTGGGACCTCCCAGATGAATTCAATTCTAATGTGCCAGAAACCGATCTCTTGGTTTCTACTCTGAAGGAAGGAGAGCTGAGAGACAACAGCTCATGTAGTCGGGATTAAAACTCTTAAGAGGTGAAAAATCTGTCTCTCAGGGCACCTGGGTGGCTCAGTAGGTTAAGACCTCTGCCTTCGGCTCAGGTCATGATCCCAGGGTCCTGGGATCGAGCCCCGCATCGGGCTCTCTGCTCAGTGGGGAGCCTGCTTCCCCCTCTCTCTCTGCCTGCCTCTCTGCCAACTTGTGATCTCTGTCAAATGAATAAATAAAATCTTAAAAAAAAAACTGTCTCTCAATCTTACAAGCTTTGCTCTTCTCTTTCAGAGGTTCCAAAAACAGAACAGACTTTTGAAGAACGACTGATACTCAAAGCTTTCTTGCTGAAGTTTGTCAATGCCTACTCGCCCATCTTCTATGTGGCCTTTTTCAAGGGGAGGTGAGTCCAGTGGTGTCACACATGGAAGGGCAGCTTGTCCCTAAGACTGGGTCCCCAGCTAGAGTCAGCTTGTGCCCACTGCCAATGTACACCTTCTTCCAGCCCCACCACATTGTTCGTGAAGTAGTGGCATTAGCGTTACATCATTTTGGATTAGAATCTTCAGATTGTGATAACCAGGGAAACTACGGGATTTGACCCTGGGCTCCAAAGGGAATCTCAGAATAATCTAGGACTCCCAACTTCGAGCACGAGATAGGAGGGAATTTCAGGTCTGGCAAGTGGCTCTTAGGTCTTGCAATGCCTTTTGGACACTAGCTACCTCGAGTTGGCACAGATATCACAGGTTAAGGGCACAGTCTCCCGCGAGACTGCCCTCACTCCAGACACGAGCTGCAGGCTCTGGGGCACCTGTGCCACTCATGATTCAGACCAACTGGCTACGACCACTAACGCCTCAGGTTTGCTCATTCTCTAGAATGACTTACAGAACTCAGGAATGGCCTATACTTAAAATTACGGTTTTATTATAGAAAGAGGGTACAAATCCAAACCAGCAAATGGGAGAGGCACATAGGGTGAGGTTTAGGAGGGTCCTAAACAGAAGCTTCCAGGTCCTGCAGATGCACTAGTTTCCTGGCACATTGATGTGTCCCACCACCCAGGAAGCTCATTCAAGCCTCTGTGTCCAGAATTTGTAAGGTTGCAGTATGTAGGTCTGATTGGTTGAATCATTCACCATGTGACTGGGCTCTGCCCTCTCACCCCCCCACCCCTCCACCTGCTCCTGAGGTCCAGCTGGTACTACCTGGGTCAAAGGCCCAACCCTCCACTCACACAGTTGGTTTTTGTGGCATGGCCTCCCCCATCCGGAGTAATCTCATTAGCGTAAATTTAGGTATAGTCCCAAGAGTACACCATGAATAACAAAGAGAATCCTCTGGGGGAAATTCTAAATATTTAGGTGATTCTCTAAGAACCAGCAACAACGAATCTGGTCAGTTTCTTTATTAAGCAAAATGTCTAGATGTAAAATCACTTCCGATAACTATTTCTCATGGTCAGATCAGTTGGCTGCCTAAAAGGAGATTTCCCAGTAGGCATTAACTTTGTCAGGAAAGCTTCCCTAAGACTAACATCTCATCAAGCAGGCATCCATAACAAGAGCTACTATTGTGCATATTTGATAGTTTCTTACAAATAGGTTTGTGACAAAACCACAACCCCCTTCCAGGGATCTCTGCCCTTGACCCTTATGAAATTAGAGTAGCAGAGAGACTGTTCATATTAGTGGATATATACTCCACTAGTGCTTTCTCTCTAGATTTAATATCAATAGCAAGTTTCATACATAGATATTCTAGGCCAAAAAATAGGGTCCTGACCCTCTAGATAAATCTGTGGTCTGCTGAAAGAGATGGTATTGTCAACAGTCCGTGCAATGAGTTGCCATCAGAGAAGTATCAAGAAAGTGTCGGGGAAATACTTAATTGTGAACAGAGACAGAGGACTTCACAGAGAAGGAAAGATTTGAGCTGAGCCTTAAACAGATGGGTAGGATTTCCACAGGTGGATAAGGGGTAACAGTTCAAGAAGGAGTCTTTTCATTACCTGGCTGGTTCCGTGATTGGCTTTTTCCTCTCGACCTCCCCGCCACCTGCTCCATCTTCTTGTCCTCCAATAAGGTAGACCCTACTTGGAGGAGGAAGGAGGCTGGCTGTTTCCCTGCCTTTGAATATTCTCAGTAAGAAGTCTGAATTTTTCTTTTCTGATCCCAGGAATCGCTACTTGTGACTTTGGCCTGTCTCCCCCTCCATTTCCTGGGAGATCAGAAGCTCTCACTGAGGAGCTGTGAACAGAACTCAGTTCTTGACATTAGTTGAGGGAAGAAGGTGAACAGATAGTACACTTAGGGATAATCCAAACCTCATGGTCTTGAGGCTCAGAAACTGTCACAGATGCCCATACATGGGACCTTCCCAGCCCCTTGCCAGCCCCAGTCTCAGCCCCTGTCCCCTGGAACTCAGGTTAAGAGGTGAGCCCTCGATGGTGCAGGTGACATCTAGCAGACAACACAGTGTACATGCCCATGCCTGGGTGATTTAGGGCCCACCCTGGCCAGTTCTTTCCACGAGGTTATTGGACACTGACTCATCCACTCAGAAGGCAGGCCTTCCAGCAGCCCTGCCTTCTCCTTCCTTAACTCTCCCACACTTCTGGACTTCAGGTTCGTGGGCAGACCTGGAAGCTACGTCTACGTGTTCGATGGTTACCGCATGGAAGAGGCAAGTACAGCCTGGCTGGTGGTGGATCAGTGCCCCCCACCCCACCCCCTGCCCCGGGCCCCAATCGTGCCTGTCCCCTCCCCCGGCAGCGTGCCTCACTTCTTGCCCTTTCTTCTCTGAGCTCCATTCAGTCTAACCAGTCTTCTGTGATCTTCTTTTCTGGGCAGTGTGCTCCGGGAGGCTGCCTCATGGAGCTCTGCGTTCAGCTCAGCATCATCATGTTGGGGAAGCAGCTTATCCAGAACAACATCTTTGAGATCGGAGTCCCGTATGTAATGAACCCCTTTTCCTCCTCCTCTCTCCCCGTAGGGCCGGACTTCCAGCACAATGTTCCTGGCCTCCTCCTCTCAAAGACCCTGGTTGTTTACTCCTGGTGGATAGTTTTCTCCATGAGGCAGGGCCCCTCCCACAAGACTTGTTTGCTGATCTGATTTGGGAGGTTTGAGGCTTAGAAAGATTCATAAGCACTTGCTGCAGTAACATAACAGCTAAGGGGCAGAGCTAGGAGTCAGATAGCTTGGACCTTGAAGTGTGAAATACATTTAATGCTCACTGTCCTCCCACTGAATAAGTAAAAAACAAAACAAAACAAAACAAAACAAAAAAAAAACCTCATCATAGTGGATATAAATGAACACAAAATTTGAAATATTGCATAATAATTTAGAGCAATTTTCCTAAGGAGCTGTGGGATATGTGGTCTTAGGAGGGGAAGGATGCAGAACCAGTAAAGCCCAGACTGGATCTTCACATGGATCTTCTCTCCCCTCCCATGTGGTTTGATACAGATTTCACAGAAGGACCTCTTTCAGTTAGGTATTGCGTGGAGATGGTCATGAGAAGAAACGTGTACTCACAGGCACTGGGTCTAAAAGAAACAAAAACTCAATAATGAAAATCTACCTTCAGGTCAAAGAAAAATACAAGCCCCCTCCCCAATTCTTGCTTTTTCTATTGCTTTTTGGTGTTCATGTACCATTTTAGGTGTTTTTCTTTTTGGTGTTCACGTACCATTTTAGTTGTTTTTCTGCCCTCACTCTGAGAGAGTCTCGGGAGCCCTTGGGTGTGTGCTTTTCTTGGAGGAGGATGGGTAAGAACATCTGTGTCTGGGTGTCTCTCACCTCCCTGCTTAAGCCAGCCTCTAGTCATCAGTCAGGACGTGCTCCCTTTTGAGAAACTCCACCCTCTGAAAGTGTACCCAGTTCCTAGCTTTCTGATGGAAAGCCATTCGGAGATAGTCAGGCGAAGCTGGTGAAACACATGGTCACCGTTCTCTAAGAGCTTACCATCTCAGAGAGAGACCACATTTGTTATGGATAAACATCCAGAAAATATACAGACCAAGAAAAGATGTACCAAGCCACATCTGGCTCCTTTGAAGCTACAAGAGCAGCCCCTCCACTCCTGCTACAAAGGAAAGTCTCTGTTCTCCAGACATCTGGGGAAGACACCTGTCCTTCCAATGCGTCGTTACTCTGCTCTGGATGGAATTGTATACAGCTTGCAGGCATGAGACTTACTTATCCCTGGACATCTGCTCTACCACTTAGTCCATTCACTCTGGACCCAGAGGCCTTTTATAGAGGATAGGAGAGACAAGAGCTCAGGCGTATGTTTGGACAATGTATCGGCATGTCCCCTCACCCACCAACTCCATCGGCTCCATAACAGATGAAATTAACACACAGCTGTTTGCCTTGAAGGCTCAATTTTATTGTTTATGCTTGATGTGTGTTTAATATGCCACACATTCATTGATGGCAATTGCACGGTGACTCATAAAGCTGTGGGCAAGCCACTTCTCTAAGTCTTGCTGTCCTCCTCTCTAAGGTGTTCTCATTTCAGCTCTGACATTCAGCGAACTTCTTCTCTATTCAGGGACACTGGACACTTTTGCTTCCAAATACAGGCCACTTCTGTTTCAAGAGATCATTCGTCATTTCAGTTTCTTGTCTGCTAGAGGACACATACAACATAGTTCTGTAGTTAATTTCATACATATATATATAAACGATACAAGATATGTAGTTAATTATAATAATAAATATGTAGTTAATCCCTGGGAATTTAGAGCAAAAATTCTTCTACCAGGCCCCAGTGTCTTTTGTCTCCAGAGCTCTTTGTAGTTCTGCAGGTTGTTTTCTGAGTTTGGCCACATGAAATCATTATGATGGTGATTATTGGATTTTCCACTCCCTACTCGGAGCCCACTCTCAAGAAATTGGACCCCACCCAATCTAGAGTTCAAGCATCTGGCAATACCCTTATGTGGGACACCATTGAGAAACGTGACATAAGAGAATAAAAAGGAGTCTTTCGCAGTCAGGAAAGACATGAAAGTTGAACCTGGCAGTGAGGAAGGAGAAGTATAAATTATAAAACTTAGACTCAGTGGTCTTGAATTTTGTGGAGGAGGTAGCTCATCTCAGTAGGACAGAGATTGTCCAGCAGATCTGGATTTAAATTGAAGCTTTTAATATACTCACTCTGTGACCTTGTTAAAGTTATCCTAAAAAGATTTTCATGCACCATAGCTTATGTAAAAATAAAGATTGGATGAATGCCTAGCTGCCTAGAAAATAGAAAATATGGAGTCCAAGAAAGAAGGAACCATTCCTCGGGGTTCCAGGCAGCCTGGGGGTCCTGAATATCATTACCTTTATGTTTTTAAGTGATGCTTTGTGAGTGTTGCAAGTCTAAGAATGAGATTAAAAAGACCAAGTCAGGAGCACGATCTTTCTCTTCTGTTCAGGGCCTAGCAGCTTTTGACTCCTGTACCTTCAGATTCTTTCCCCAGAGGAGATAAATATTAGTCTTAGAGGCCAGATTTGATTTTTAAAAACAGAAGCAAGTCTGAGAAGTTAGGTGATTATACTAGTTAAGGATACTTGGGATGGGGATGCCTGGGTGGCTCAGTCGGTTAAGCCGCTGCCTTTGGCTCAGGTCATGATCCCAGGGTCCTGGGATCGAGTCCCGCATCAGACTCCTTGCTCTGCAGGAAGCCTGCTTCTCTCTCCTCCTCTGCCTGCTTGTGTGCTCTCTCTCTCTGACAAATAAATAAAATCTCTAAAAAAAAAAAAGGAATACTTGGGATGAAATAATATAAGATTATACAGTTAGAAGATGTTTATCATCTACTTCTGAAAGTGATTTTCTAAGATTCTTCCAGAGAAAATTTCGAAATATTAAAGACTATCTAATTGGCTTTTATCAGTAGCCAGTCAATAGCAATAATTTGTCTCCTCGAGGGTGAAACATTCTTATTAGATTCAGTGCATGGACGTATCTTGCAAAAAGTACTCTAACCACAATTTTGATGCCCTTGAGAATCTTACATCCAGTAGGTTTCTTGTGGAACATTGTTTCCCAACTTCAGTGATTTGTGAACTTTTAAAGTTTTTTTTTTTTCCCTCTATACCTACCTAAACAGCCATCTGCATATTCATTCCCTCTAGACCAACTCACTTTTAAAATCCGTAACATTTCTGAAAACGGAAGACGAA
Source organism: Mellivora capensis (assembly GCA_004024625.1). Classification (NCBI taxonomy): domain Eukaryota; kingdom Metazoa; phylum Chordata; class Mammalia; order Carnivora; family Mustelidae; genus Mellivora; species Mellivora capensis. The sequence continues at coordinate 21,020 of PISX010008661.1, read as the reverse complement.
TGCCACCAGCTACCAGGAATTGCAAAGCACAGTAGAAAGAAACTCGATCGAAGTAAACCCTGTTAATTAAAGAACCAATGACATTGGCCTGAGATCTGCGTCCTCTCTCTGATAAAGGAAAACTGTGTGGGCCCTGGGGTGTTGTTAAAGACATGCCAGCCTCAGACTGGGGTTTTCTCCTTGACCACAGTCTGAGGGGCCTCGAGGGAGCAGGGAAGGAAAGAACTCTGCCAGATGCTCTCATGAGACGAAGGCCAAGTGTAGCGATCTCCAGAGGTGTCCCAGTGAACTGCAAGTGCAAAGTGCATGTTGCTCGGGGAGTATTGCTCTCAAACAACAGCATCACCTGCTGATCCTACTGGTTTCCACAAGGCTGGGGCAGACTTGGGCATGTCTGTGGATACTGTCCAGCTCCCCTGGGGGGACCCAGATAAGCCTCGCCAGCTCGCTCGGGCTCTCCTTTGTGACCCCTTGAATCTCACAGGTGCCGGATCTGCCCCGAAATCCGCAGAGCAGTGCAATAGCCCTGCTCGTCCAGGCACCTTCCCCCAGGCAGCGGCAGTCCCACTCGACCAGGCCCGATGCCGAGGCCCTGGGGATGAAAGAAACACAGTGCTTCAAAGGGATGCAGTAAAGCTGGGAGCAGTAGGCCCTTTAAGGGCAGCTCTGCGACTAATTGAGGACACCATAATAAATAAAACTGGGTTGCGTGATCTGGCCTTGGACTCTGCCCACTCAACAACCCCAGACTCCTGAGGCCTGACACAGTTGCGACAGATGCTTTCCAGAAATGCGTTGGATGGTTTTAAACATCATAGGCCCCAGAACAACCCTCCACCGGCAGCTCCCTCTGGGATGACTTCCGACATGGCGAGCGGTGTGGCAGAATAGGATCTTGTGCTATTTATTACTGGAGTCCCCTGACGGGGGTTCCCATTCCCTCCCCTGCCGCTGCCCCCTCTGCGCCCTGCCTTTCCCACATGGGTTTGTGCAAGATAGACTTTGCATCCGGATCGCATGGGGCCCCTGACATAAGCCACCCCACGTTCTAACTTCTCACCATAATTTTATCTCAGACTTCGCTCCAGTCTTCCTTAAAGCAAAATTGGAAATGGGCCTTTTATTATTAAGAAGCATTTTTTTTTTGATAAGAGAGAAAATGCTATCTTTTTCAAATGCCAGATTCTCTCCTGGGTAAAGTCTGAGGCAGACAGAGCAAATCCATGAATACCCCCACCAGCAAACTGTCCCCCATCCCTATTCTTACTAAAAACACCAGATCACATCCCAAAATAGCTGTAATGTACCTTGGACACGGCCAGCAAGATTTTATAAACTTTCTGCTTTTTTTTCCCCCCTAAATGTGATAAATACTACATTTCAAGACATAAAACAGTCTCTCTTTAAAGCCATCACAGGCGAAGGAGGTCTGTGTTCCCAAAGACAATGGAATCTGGCCATGAATTAGAAGTTTAAGGAACAAATTTGAACCTTGTCAGGTGTCGAGGATAAGAATACATAGTTCAGAGGTTGCTGTGTTCCTCTTCTTTGGCCCATTTAAGGCTTGGTTCTGCCTTCTCTAATAAGGCTTGAGGCGTGTGGAGCCTGGGTCTGAGGAGGGCTGCCTGGGGCCCAGATTCCTGTGGCAGGAAGGCCTTAAGGTGTGACAGACAATCACCATGGTCTTGGGGTGAGCCCATGAGGCACAAGCAAAGGAAAGGTTCCGAGCCTTCCAGACAGTTTCTCAGACCTGTCATTAAAAAGGGACGGAAAAACAGCAGAGCAGATGAAAAGGACAAGGGGGTAACATCAAAGGAGTTATTTTAACGAGCGAGTGCATCATACGGTCAGAATCATAATATGAAGTTTTCCAAACAGCCCATCTGTATGTTATACAATTTGCAGGGTTCCTGTTAAATCCTGTTCTCGAGGGACTTTCTGTATTAATTTTTTTAATGCTCACTGAGATCTGCAGGAGGGGAACTTTTGGGAAGGAATGGTGCATAAGAATTATTTGAGGATTTTTTTTTTTCCCCTCATCGTCCTTGACCTCCCCACAGTGTGTAACACTGTGACTGAAGTCTTTCCTGAAACTCCCCTTATGTCCTTCCCTTCTTTGCCACATGGGCTCGCAGTTGACCTTCTGTTCCTACAACGGCTGCTTTCTTGCCCTTGGAAGGCTCCACTCCCTTTCTCCATCCCTTGACTATTGGTATTTCTTCTTTGTGCTCCCTCCACAGGTGGGGCTCATTGCTGGGGTGTCAGTTCCTCTCTCCAGGATGATTCTTCTTATTGTTGGATTCTATCCAGACATATTTTAAGGGCTCTAGACCCATGTATAAAATGCTTACTAGATATCCCTACTTAGTTGTCACGTGGGATCCTCTTCCTCAACCATTCCTCCTCCCCTTCATCAAAATGGCCTCTTCTCTAGTGTTCCTGTCATAGCAAATTGTATCACCATCCACACCCATCCTGAAGACCCCAGAATGGTCCTTATTCCTCATTCTGCTTCCCTTCCCAGTTATGGGTCATTACCAGCTTTTTAACTCTGCTTCCTGAGCCCGTCTCAGTCTGTCCTCATGTCCACTGTAGTCACTGTGGACTCTGTGGCCATAATCTCTCATGTCAGCTGCTGCCTAAGATGGCTGACAAGGCCTTCCATGCTGTGAACCTGCACTACCTTTTCACTCTTCTGTTTTCTTACTTTTTCTCTCCTACTGTCTGCTCTGAGCATTTTGAACTCCTTTCAGTCCCTTCTCGGAGCCATTTTCATATTTGCCTTGAGCCATTGAACAAATATTGCACAGATAATCTCCTCTACCTAGAACACACCTTCTCCCTTTTTCCCATAGTTCCATCATCTTTCATCCTTTAGTTGGTTTACATATCTCCTCAAACTTTCCCTGATTTAGGTCAAGTTAGTTTTCTGCTTTCATAATTACCTGAATTTCTGCCTTCATAATACTCATTACACATTATTGGCAGCACTTGTTTAAGTGTCCACTTTCCCCGGCTAGATCACCTCATTAAACACATCAGATGTCATGTTTTTGCCTGCAGACCATCCTCTGGGAATCTTCATTCTCCTGTTCAAACCAAAACTGTTTGTTCACTAAACCTTCTATGTAGCTACTAATCCAGTTAGATCCAACACTTCCTTTTCCTAATGGATTTCTTGTTTGCTGGATTCTTGTCTGTTTCCTGTCTTGTTTTATATCCTTGTTTGGTGAAATTCAGCCTCCCAGAACTTAATGAGGGTGGATGCCTAGAAGAATATTTTTTTTAAAACCTTGCATGGTTTACATTTCCTTATTCTGCCTTTGCACTTGATGTATAATTTGGCTGGGTATAAAATCCCTTGCTAAAAATAATTTGCCTTCTCAATATTAATAATTTTTTCTAGTATTTTCTAGTGTCAAGGGCTGATGTTGAGAGTTCTGTTTTTTTGTTTCCAAATAAATTTTAGAGAATCTGTCTCTCTGGACATGGAAGCTTTTATTCCTAGAGTGATGAAAGCTCATGATGATGGGCTTTGGTGGAGGTCCTTTTTCTTATCATTATCCATTATCCTGAGTAGGTCCTTCTAATCGGACAATGCATATCTTTCAGCTCTGGGACATTTTCTTGTTATTGCCTTGTACTTTCCTTACAGTTTTCTCTGTCTTCTCTTTCTGATTAAATGTTGGAGTTGCTAGACTGATTAATTTTATCTTTTCTTTCTTGTCCATTTATTTGTCTTTTCTAATTTTTTTCTGCGAGTTTATTGATTTTTTAACTTCCTAGCATTTTATTAGATTTATTGCAGATCTAAATTTCCCCAGCTCATTTTTCCCTTTGAATAAACTTTTTACTCCTGCTGGTATTGGGAAAATAGTAGTCACCTGGGAAATATGTGTAGACAGAGAAACTAGGGTCTGTTCTTCCTTAAAGAGTGCACTGACTAATCACTATTGCCTGCCTTTGACGATACCTGGTGCTTGAAACTCCTGAGCCCTTCTGAGATTGCAACATGAGTTGGCTTGCTTTTCTCTGCTGCCTTTCCCTGTAGGGACTTCGTATTCAGCCATCACGGCTTTGCTAACCCCTTTATCTACTGTCTGTCTTCCAACATATTTATTAACATCTCTCATACCCTGTTGTATTCATGACTCTTTTCTTTAACCTTGTGGTTTTAGACATTTTAAAATTCATTCACTGTCATCTTAGTAGCATTTCAGAAGTGGAAAGGATATATGTATGTGCTCAATTTTCCATATTTAATTAAAACCACTGATTATTCTTTACTAAAGAGTTGGCCAAGTTTTCTGATTACTGGTATCTGGAGCAAAAGTCTCAATTTGAGTTTTAATTTTGGACCTCCCTTTCATCCATCCTTCCCTCTCTCTCCTTTTGCTTTATTTCTTTTCTTTTCTCTCTCTCTCGCCTTTATTTTTTTTTCTTCACGTCTCCTGTCTTGACCTGCAGGTAGGGTCTCAGCTAGTCCACACTATTTGGCTTCAGAAACTTTAGGCTTCTCCTAGGTTTTTCTTAATTTATTATTATCACAGAATTACTGTTTGCTTTTTATCATGCAATATTGCATTTTACTGCTGCTTCTATGGATATCAACTCATTCTTTAAATCCTTCTGTGATGGTGATGATGATGATGGTGGTGGTGGTGGTGGTGGTGGTGGTGGTGGTGGTGGTAGTGATGACAAGAACAAGGATAAGCCCTAAGTTAAGCATGTTACATAGATTATCTCCTTCAACTGACCCTAAGGACTATTTAATATTTATTTCCTCATAGATAAGAAAATTAAAGCTGGGACGCCTGGGTGGCTCAGTTGGTTAAGCGGCTGCCTTCGGCTCAGGTCATGATCCCAGCGTCCTGGGATCGAGTCCCACATCGGGCTCCTTGCTCAGTGGGGAGCCTGCTTCTCCCTTTGCCTCTGCCTGCCACTCTGTCTGCCTGTGCTCGCTTGCTCTCTCTCCCTCTCTCTCTGACAAATAAATAAATTTAAAAAAAAAGAAAAGAAAAAGCTTATGGAGTTTTGTTTTTTTAAGGATTTTATTCATTTATTTGGCAGACTGAGAGACAGTGAAAGAGGGAACACAAACAGGGGGAGTGGCAGAGGGAGAAGCAGGCTCTCTGCTGAACAGGAAGCCCGATGCTGGGATTGATCCCAGGACTCTGGGATCATGACCTGAGCTGAAGGCAGATGCTCAACCACTGAGCCACCCAGGTACCCCAAAGTTTATGGAGTTTTAATAGCCTGACCCAGAAAATACACCTGGTGAGCTGTGAAAGTGGGTCTTAAGCAATTATTTTCTGCCATCAAGATCAGACTTTCCCCCACTACACTACACCACTATACCCCATTTTCTTGATAGCAAATGGTATTATTACACAGGACACTGATCAAAACATTATTTTAAACTATTAGATTTCCACTAACTATCAGGAGCATATTATAACAATTGGAAGCCATACCTAAATGATATTGCGAATGCTTTTCTGGAAATAGCTGCATAGAGGTTAGATGATCCCATGTGGGCAATGTGGGGGGAATTCCTGCATTGGATGGAGCATGGACTTCAAAATCCCTTTAACTCTTCAAGTCTGTGATTCTGACTGTTCTGCTATTAATTCTCCTCCCAACTATTTCCTAGAAACTTTCGTCTAGATTGATCAGAAGAACTGGTACTTTGTTCCTTTACCTAATTTCATTCCCTGTGATGGTGTATCAACAAAAACTATGAAAAGACTATACCGTGAGGACTATATCCTCAGGCATATTTTAGCATTTAATTTTTTAAGATTTTATTTATTTTTTTGAGAGAGAGAGAATGAGCGGGAGGAAGGTCAGAGGGAGAAACAATCTCTCACTGAGCGGGGAGCCCGATATGGGGCTTGATCCTGGGACTCCAGAATCATGACCTGAGCCAAAGGCAGATGCTTAATCAACTGAGCCACCCAGGTGCCCCATATTTTAGCATTTAGGATTAAAAGTTATTATCTATTGAATGCTTACTGTGTCCAGATATTATGCTAAGGATCGTATTATAAACATCATTTCACTTGTTGACTAGTCTACTCGAGCTGCCATCACAAAATATCATAGACTGTGTGGCATAAGCAACAGAGACTTTTGTTTGCCTCCAGAGCTGTGAGTAAACTCATTCCTGTTGTTTAAAAACAAACAAGCAAAAAACCCTGACAGGTACTGATTCTCACAGTTTGGGAGGCTGGAAAGTCCAAGACCAAGGACTGGCAGAGTTTGGTTTCTAATGAGGGCTGCCTTCCTGGATTGAAGATAACCATCTTCATACTGTGTCCCCGCTGATAGTGGAGAGAGGAAGATCACTGTCTCTTCCTTTTCTTATAAGGCTGCCAATCCTATTGGATTAGGACCCCAGGTTTATGACCTCACTTAATCACCTGCTAAAAGTCCTGTTGTCCCCAAATGCAGTCATATCTGGGATTAGCCCTTCAACATATGAATCTTGGGGGGATTCAATTCAACCCGTAAGAGTGGTAGACAACATTTAGGTTGGCTTTGATGGAAATATGTTGCTGTTTATGTTATTAAAACCCGAAAACATTTGAGCTGGGAGGAGAGCATCTTTCTATTGCTCTCTAGACATCCTCTCTTCCTCATGAAGAGGGTGGATAGATCACCTATTGGACAATAGTATGGTCTCAGCATTAGCAAGAAGGGCCAACAAGAAGGGTCTTGTTGCTCCTTAAACAGTAGGAAGAGTTCAGTTTTTTTGGGTTTGAAGAAACTGGACCCTTTGTTGGGGGAACCTTTCATCATCCTGCTAAAAAATCTCATGTCTTAGAGAGAAGAGTAGTCATTTTAGTGTCCCTCTCTCTCTGTCCTTGGAGCAGAGATGACCTTAGTGTCAAAAATCCTTATTTTGGGGTGCCTGGGTGGCTCAGTGGGTTAACGCCTCTGCCTTCCGCTCAGGTCATGATCTCAGCGTCCTGGGATTGAGCCCTGCATCGGGCTCTCTGCTCAGTGGGGAGCCTGCTTCCTCCTCTCTCTCTGCCTGCCTCTCTGCCTGCTTGTGATCTCTGTCTGTCAAATGAATAAATAAAATCTTTGGGGAAAAAAAGCCTTATTTTGTTGTTGTTGTTGTTGTTGTTTTCTCGTTCAGTCTCTAGAACTAACTCTGTCTGCCAGAGGCTTTTGAAGACTGGTCCATTTCTTTCCCAGGAAACTAAAGAAATTATTTCGGAAGCTGAAAGATGAGACGGAACCGAAAGAAACTGACTCTGCCCACTCAAAGCATCCAGAGCAGTGGGACCTAGACTACAGCTTGGAGCCATACACTGGACTGACTCCAGAGTACATGGAGATGAGTAAGATCCTATAATTTTTCCTCCCACTTAGGGGAGGTTCACTTGGGGGTTCTGCATGGAGGTCTGCAGGGAAAGGGGTTAGGGAAATGATGGGGGCAGTCTCTGCATCTTCTTGGGCTTCATGGCTATACAGGTCACTTTCAGTGCCATATGGGAGTGATGAGGGTAGGTCAGAAGGAACCCTGGAATGAGAACCAGGAACAACTCTATTACTACCTTGACACTAGGGTGATACACTCTTCTCCTTGGCCTTCTTCTCATCTGTTGTGAGAAGTTTGGTCTCTCAGGTCCCTTCTCATGGTTTCTGTAATTGATAAATGTGAAATAGTGAAAGAAAGAATGAAACTTGAAATTTAAAAATGGAGTTTCCATTAAGGAAGAGTAAAGTAATCCTAGGATACTCAGGCCAAGGATACAGACATCTTTGACATGGAAAATACAGGAGAGGCCCCCATTCTGCTCAGGTGGGGCTGGGTAAAGTGTCAGGTTTTCTCTTCAGAAGTTGGGGTGTTTTGTGTAGGGGATGAGAGGTAGATTTCTAGTTACAGAGCCTCTTGCTGTTCTTGGCAAAGGCTGGAAAGCAGGAGCACATGTAGTACAGGCTCGTGGAACACAGTCATTTCACGTGTGGGTTAAAAGCTGTGAGTTCTCCATCATAAGTGTACTAACTTAGATTAGCAGCCTTCAAGCTCTTGGTTGCTTGGGACTAGTCCTGACCTTTTACTGGGGTGGATATTTGAGAAGCGTCTTCACAAGATTTGGAACTAATGAATTAAAAACATAGGACTAAGAGGTCAGCCACATCATCTCAGCATTTACTCAATCTAGAATGTGTGAAGAAACGTCGGTCAGATCCATCAGAAGAATTACTTGGTATTCTATCTTGGGACGTATCATTGTGTTCTCGAAATGGCTCCTGCCTCTTCTGGTTCGTCACTTGTAATAGGGCCCCCCGATGCCTCTCTGTGCACCAGGTCCCCTGCTTGTTACTTCTCATGGACATTTCCCCCTCTTCTGTTCATAAGAATGTGTGAATGTGAAGGGTAGAGGAATGGACAGGGTCTAGAGTAGATGGCTATAAAAGGTCTGTTCTAGTCCTGGGGTTCTAGTCCGGGCAAAATCAGCACTTTGTAATCTTAAATAAACTCACCAGAGTAAGAACAATCATTATATCTGCTTCAGGAACAACAGGCTAGGACCCAGTTCAGGTAGACGTGTAGTACCTTTGTCCGAGTGCTACTGACCGTGGACCCCTGTCTGGCCCTGAACCAGGTGTTTACACAGAGGTGATCGCTCCAACTCCAGATGCCATTCCTTCTGCGTCTCCATCCTGTCAGGCAGAAATTGCTGCCAGCGGTTGAGGCTTCCACTGGGGAAGGGGCTTACCTTAAAAATCCCTGGGCTCTGTCTCCCAATGCCTACTCTCTAACTCCAGCCCCCCACTCCCACCCCGCCCAGTGGTCCATGCAGGTTTTTCTGGCCTTTCTGCCTGTCTGTCCAGATATCTGGCTATTTCCAGGCTTCTTCTTTTTTGGGTCCTTAAGAGCAGAGAGACTTGAGCCCTGGGTTCAAATCCTAACTCTGTGACCAGCTATTTGGACAGCTTTGGGTAAGTGGCTAACTTTTATGTGTCTCAATTTGCTTTAGCTATAAATAAATAAATAAAATAATTAATAATAATAATGATAATAATATCTACCTCACGGGATTGTTGTATTTAATGAATTAGTATCTGCAAAGTGCAAGAATTGTGTCTAGCACATTTAAAAGCTGTCTCGAGTACTGCTGTTTCTCTCAGTGGCCTCGAGGTGCCAGGAGTCTATGGGCCGTCTGTCAGCCACTGTAGCACTGAACGGACACACACTAGGAGTTCAGACTTGGGCACTCTACAAAGTAATGAAAAGAGGAAAAAAACCCGAGAACTAGACTTAGTGGCTTCGGGAAGATGTTCATACCCCGATTTTGTAGAGAAATTCATTCTGTAGATTAAACGAAACACACACACACACACACACACACACACACACACACACACAACTCTTTACAGGCTATCAGGGAACAAATAAACCATGTAATAGAAAGTTTGAAAATAGAGAAAAGAAAGGAGCAGGTCTCCCAAACTTACTTCATTTCAGCCCAATTTTTGTTAGCATTTTGGTGCCATTTCTTCTTAGACCCTTTTCGTTACGTATATGATTTTAATACAAAGTTGTGATCACATGCACACATTTCTTGCTCCTTTTCCAGTTAGTATTAGATGAGTATTTCCAAGTTGTCGTATAATATTCAAAACTAAGAGCTGCATGATAAATGATCCTTCTAATAAATGTACCATAGTTGATTTGCTGATTCTCCAATGAAGCCCATTGGAGGCTCGTTTTCCAATTCTTCCCATATTTTAATGATCTAATATATACTGTCTTCATGCATATAATCTTTCCCATATTTCTAATGATTCCCCAAGATAGATTTTTACAGATATGATTGCTAGATAGAAGGTATGACCGTTGTATAGTTCTTGTTTTATTTTACTAAAATGCTTTCTAAAAGGATTAGACCAATTCACCGAGCCACAGGCAATGTACTAAATACTCTTCCAGTGAATACAGATTATTTAGTATTCTGACGTAATGTGATGTGAAGGGATTAACAGTGTACAACAGGCTTGGGATTCTCGGCCTATGGTCACCTCATTCCACTTTGTTTGTTTGTTTGTTTGTTTGTTTTTTAAAGATTTTATTTATTTATTTGACAGACAGAGATCATAGGCAGAGGAGCAGGCAGAGAGAAAGAGGAGGAAGCAGGTTGGGCAGTAATGTTGATAGACTGAGGGTACCAGACTCCAAAGCAAATCTAAGAATCCCACTCAGAATCCTGAGATGTAAACACTCCAAGATGTTTGTCTTTTCAAAGAATTTTAAGCCCTTAGGGCTCTATTTGTCAAGTCTGGCATCTCAGATGGGCTCTTTTGTCATCTGTTTATCTAAAACCCACAAGCTTTTGTTCCTCCAGTCATCTAAAAAATAATCACTGTTGTCTTCCTGATTCAGAAATTCATTTATCCCCCTTCAAGCCTTCCTCCAGCTTCTTGAATACAGCCCAAGTTTTGAGGCCCTTAATGTGGGCAACAAGACATGTTTCTTCTGTAATTCACATAGTCATTAGAGGAAGTCTCATTTTTCTTGGTCATGAGTTTACATCCTGTCAGACTTTAATAGAAAGGGGGATGCATTGTGCTTGCAAATGTACATATTAATTCACTTGGAGTGAAGGCCAGATCACGACCTTGGAGGGCCAAGGGCTATCCATCCCCCACTGTTGTCTAGATGCGTCCACCAAGACCTATGAGTGTCAACCAATGGGTGGAAATGTGCGGGGCAGGTCTCAGAGACCAGGGTTGCAACACCCTCCTGAAAGTGCAAATCTGAACTTCTGGGTTCAGGAGTTGCATCCCAGAAATAGCATATACAGCCTGTCTGCTCCCAAGACTCCCCTATGACTTTGCATCAACTCCAGCTGGGGAGAGGCCTGCTCAGTATGATCCAGAATCCTTTTTATTCACTGGTTTTACCTCTACTAAGAATTTTGCATTCCCACTCAAGCCCTCACGGTTCCTCCTTTTTCTTCTTCTTCCTCCTCTTTTTAATTTTTTAAATTAATTCTTAAAAGATTTTGCTTATTTATTTGAGAGAGAGAGAGCATGAACAAGGGGAAGGGCAGAGGTAGAGGGAGCAGCGTACTCTTCGCTGACCAGGGAACCTGACCTGGGGCTCGATCCCAGGACCCCAGGATCATGACCTGAGTAGAAGTCAGACGGTTAACTGACCGAGCCACCCAGGCACCCCTCTTCTTTTTTATTATTGTCTGTGTTCCCCAGGCTATCCTTTTCATCTCCATGGCTTATTTATTTTATAACCAGAAGTGCTTGCCTCCTTTGCATGACTGCAGACATCCTAACTTGCCCCCTGCTTCCTTTTCCCCTCTCTTTCCCCATTTCCTTCTCACTTTTTAAAATGGCTTTTCTAAAATGCAGTCCAGAGCATGTTTTCTTTTCTACATAAAATCCTTCAATGTGACTGACTTCTCTTAAGTTAAAGTTCAAATATCCCCACAAGGCGTAGCTTCCAAGGTCACCCAGGAGCAGGCTCTCCAAATGCGCACCTGCTGGTCTCCTGCTTCCAGGAGCTGGATTTGCTGGTGCTGGTCTGTCTGCCTGCAGCAAGTTCTTGCTGAGTCGCTCAGGCTCAGACATGTCTCCCGGAAGCAGTTTTGGGTTTTTCTACTGATGGTTCTGATGGTACTGATGGTTTGGTAGAGGAAAAAATGTGAGTGTTTGAGGGCAGAAGACCCCCTTATTCCTACCTAGTCTCAACTGGCACAATTTCTGGAATGTAGTAAGACCCCAATAAAATGTTTCTTTTTTTTTTTTTTTCTTAAGATTTATTTATCTTAGAGAAAGAGAGAGAGCGCGCACAAGCAGGTGGGGCAGAGGAAGAGAGAGAGAGAATCTCAAGTAGACTCCCCACTGAACATGGAGCCTTATGCGGGGTTCGATCTCATGACCCTGAGATCAGGACCTGAGCTGAAACCCAAGAGTTGGAAGCTTAATCTACTGCACTACCCGGGCACCCCCAGTAAAACGTTTCTTGAATGAATGGCATTTTAGCCCCTTTCCTTCAGTGGCAAAGAAAGAGAGGCCTCACTTCTTTCTGTCCCATGATAGTTGGGCTGGCCTCCCTTTTCACTGTGGACATATTCAGACATATTTTTTATAGGCAGCAATTTTCATCTCCAAGACTGAAGTGAACCATGTTTATGATCAGGGCTTGCCTCAAAGAACAGTCCCTGCTGGCTTCAATTTGCTTCAATTTTCTCCTTTGCCTTCGGGGATCAGGTCATCAGCAGAAGTGGACAGAGTGGAATGCTGTCCCTCAGACTCGGATTTAAGCTCAACTCCGATTTCATGTCTCCCTCTGCAGTGGCCCCATCCTGGCCCTCCCCGAGGGTACTGCTAGGTCAGGACTGGTGCCAGGCACCAGGCCCACAGAGGCATCAAGTGGGACCCAGGCCCTTCAGGACCTCAGGGACTAGTGGCAGAGAGAGGGGGCAGTTACAAGCAAGGGCCCCATGGTCAAAAAACAAAAACAAAAACAAAACAAAACCAAATGCAGCTAACAGCGCTTTCTTCAGAGAGGCTGGGCCCTGAAAGCTTCTGTTTGAGTAGAGGTGTGTACAGAGGATTGTCCATTCTTTTCCATCCCGGCTGTCATTGCCCCCTCACTAAACTGCCTTGGGTTTCAGAACCCATGTACTGAGGCGGACCAAACTCTGGCCTGGAAACAAGAGACTCCTCACCCAGCCTCCCCCTCAGGCTTGTTTTGGGGCATTAGACAAGGCCAGGAGGAGACTCCGTCCCTGGGGAGACGTTTCTCAGTCCTCTACCTGGAGACTCTGCTTCTGGGACCCTCCTGCATTCCTGACCATAGGGATGCTTCATGGCCCACCAGGCCCCGAGAATATTGCTGTTCCTTCACATTTCTGTCTCCACACACTTCCCATCCAGGGGGTTTGATCTTGGCTGGGGAATATCTCTGGAAGCTGCTGCTGCTGCTCAGTCTCTGAACCTCTTGAACCTGGTGCTTTGCCTAGCACACCCTCAACGCGGCCCCTTGCAACCACCGCCATCTTGCTACTGCCCTGTTTATGATTTCCGGTGTTAGCCTTGGTCTTACCATCCATTGTTCAAAGACTTCCAGGGTTCTGCTATCTTTACCAAGGCCCTGTGGGATGTTCTTTCAAGGCATGGAACCCTAGGCCTCTTTACACACCCTCGGTCCAACCAAAATGGACCCCAATGATTTCTTACCCACAGCCTCCCTTTCACTCCTTTCCCTAGCCACCTTGCCCTGGAATTCTCAGGGCCTTCTCATTCTGGTGTCACCTCCTCCCCAAAGCCTCTCCCTTCCCATGCTCTCCCCTCCTCTCCCCTCCCACCTCCCCCATTCCTTAGGATTGTAGCTGCCCCCACCCCCACCCCAGGATTTCAGACAAGCTGTCTCCTAAGACAGGGACGCCTCTGATAGCTCTCGGTAGCTACCGTGCTGGGGGCGGGCTCCTGGAACCACAGGGCCTAGCGCAGGCCCCACCACCGCACTAGCACTGAACACACACCAGGGAGCCCCGTGAAGGAGTGACTGAAGACAGGAGGGTATCCCTTCTCTGGCTCTCCTTTCTCTTATCAGCCTGTATCTTATCTAGGCTGAAACATCTCCCTTCCAGCAGGGCTGCGGTCAGTTCTCGGTAGGAATTGACTGATGATCCAGTGGGTGGATTACCAAGAAGGAGGTTAGCCCTGTTTCTCTTTCTCTGCCCTCCTCCTCCTTTCCTGAACCCCCCCCACCCCCGCCTCTTCCCCTTCGCTTGTGCCTTCTGCCCTCTCCCAACTCAGCCTATTGTGTACTCTGTTCCCGTGAGTAAGCCAGGGAAGTGAGAGAAAGTGTAACATGAACCTTTCCATGCTGCTCTCAGGTAGCAGCCCTGGGAAACAGCTTGCCGGGCGGAGGAAAAGACTGAAGTCCACGACAGTTTCGGCCATCCCTGGGGACGACCAAGGTTTGGTGGTAGTAATCCTATCACTGCTTCTGATTCCTCTGTACCTCTGTCTTCACAACAAGCCCTTTTGTCTTCAGATGATCACTGCAGGGCAGACCAAGGGAGTCTGTCCCCTTCCCGTCTTCATAGGGTGTCTGTCAGGTGGGAAGCAGGTGTGAATCTAGTTTTGCCTTTATCCAGAAGTGAGACCCTGAGCACGTCGCAGCATCTCTCTGGGCCTCACACTTCTTGATGTGGTAGGGCCGTAGACCAGAGGGGGATCTTTCCTTGCGGAGATGTGACCCACAGGTCTGTGGTCAAAACCAGCTGCGGAATAGGTCACAGGTCAGGTGCCGCTATTACCGGTCATGTAGTTTAAAAATATAAGGTAAAGCAGAGTCCATGCCACCCTCACTCTCTCACATTTCTAGATTATTTTCGAGTGGGAGAGCATGAGAGGTTTCAGCACGCACAGAACCTGGCCGCCGCAGTGGGACTGAATGGTGCGCATAACAGTTTGTCACTGATGTCTTGACAAGAATAAAGACTTGCAAACCACTGGACCAGGCAACCTCCATGGAGTCTTCCAGTGCTGGCATCCAGTTCACATCTCCGGCTAGACGTGCACCCTGAGGCCAAGAGGCACAGGGAATGATACAAGGCGCCTGTCGTTGCCCTAAAGGCCCATTAGTGAAACTGAGGCTAGAGCTCCTTTCCAGATCTCCAGATCATTGCACAAGAGACTTTGATCAGGACCCACAGGAACTTGGGCTTTCGTGGAGGGATAGGGGTAGAGGGAGCTTTCCTCCTCCTTCCCAACAGGCTAGACCTCCCGATTCCAGAAAGACTCTTGTCTTGGGCTTTGAACAAAAGGGAGAGCAGTGAAACCAAAGCTGCCCACTCCCTCTGGTGTGCCTGACATGGTGATCCCTGGCTCCGCGCTCAGCTGTCAGCTTCCTTCCCCGTGATCCCCAGGACCACCCATGCAGACAGGAAGTGCACTGAGCCCACTCTGAGCCTGTCAGTTGTAATGGTGAGGCAGGTCATCAGTTGAGGGAGGCAGCAGGGAGAGATGTATTATATTTACATTTTCCTAAATTGAGCTGGAACCAGGGCCTGGGGCCCAGCAGGCATGGGGGAGGGGTCCTGAGGTGAAGGGGAAGCTGGGAGTTGGGGGTGGGGCTGGGAGTCAGCCAGTGGAGGGGGCGCTGGCTGGCGGTAGGGAGCTATCTCTGGGCAGCACTGCAGCACCCGGTGGTGCGGATGGGCTGGCCCCAGACAAAGAGAAACCTGAGAGTGAGGGATTAAGCTGGAGAAACCTGTGAGGGGGAGCAGCAAGCTTTCGAGGGAATCTCCAATATCAAACCCTTTTCCTGAAGAGCTTCCTAAGGGGGACTTCAAGGGTAGTCCTCCACCCCCACCGCTGAGGGGAGGAAAGAATGCTCGCCCAAGAGCTGGCCATGACATTAATCATCACTGTCCCCAACTCCAAAATGAGGCTTCAGAACTTTTTGGCCACAGGCCCCTCACAACCCCATTGTGGAGTTTTCCCCAGGGCCTGATGGGAAGAAATTCTTCAGTTGCTTTAAGGGCTGCAAGTGTAGTTCTCTGACGCTGACAGCAGTTTGGTTGTTACAGAGAGGAATTTGGCATAAGAAAGTAGGCCTGAATTTAATTCTGTAAGTTCCAAAGGAATCTCTTAATCAAGTCTTGTTACCATTTTACCAGGTAAATAAGTGATACAATGAAACACCAGTAGCCTGTGTTCATGTTCATGAAATTGGGAAGGGAGCTTCTCAAGGGCAGGATTTGTGTCTTATTCATTCATAGTACCTAACCACAGGGCCTACAGTAGGTGCTTAATAAATGTTTGAAGAAAAAGGAAGAATAAAGAAAGAAAGAGGTGATCCTATAGCAAGGACCTTGAAGACAAAGTGACAGTTGGACTCTACAGCCATCTCTGTTCACCAGAGCTCTCCAGACACCCTGGCTGTGTTGATTTAGCTGGAAAAGTCTACTGCTTGACTTCCCTCTAGCCAGGGGCCAAGATGCCTTATTTTCAAGTGCTTGTAATCAAGAAATGCTATTCTCTCAAAGGCAGGTCTCCTACAGCAATACAAATTGGTAGGCTTGTCCTGCCATCTGGGTGGTTTAGGCAAAGTATCCCATGTAATAGTCAGCTGCTGCTATGGTAAAGCTTCATAACAAATAGCCCAAAGTCTCAGTGACTTGCCCCTTAGACAGAGAATAGAAAGCAATGGAAAGAGCTGGCTGCAGACGTCACTGAGTGTCTTCCCTGGGTAACGATCAGGTAAAGGTAGCCACTTATTAAAGAAAGAGTAGAAAGGTTCTGATAGAGCAGTGACTCGGATGACACCCAAGATCCCTTTCCTATTCTGATACCCTTTCTTTGGTCATGGGTGGTGGGGACCACACTGGGTAATTTCCAAGTTCCCAACAGACCAGACATACAGATCTAGTCCCAAGGGTGCCTTAGATGTAAGTGATGAAATATTCCAGAGTATCTGTACAGCCATCAGCACTGAAGCCCAAATATTCTTTCATAGAACTCCAAGATTGTATGCTACAAGGCAATGGCTCAAAGAGCCAGGAAATTCCTTTCCCTGAGCCATCCTGTTTATACAAACTGAGTCATCTCACTGGATAATCAGGCACCTGCCATCTTCTCCAAATGGCATTTAAACACAGTTCAAGCAGTATCCAGGGTCTCATTCCAGTATTTCTGGGAAGTACGGTGAGTCACAGGTCATCACTCTCTCTCTCTGTCATTCTCTCCCCGCCCCCCCCTTTTTTTTTTTACTTTTGGAGCACGCATTGCTTGTCATTTTCCATGCTAGGAGTCCCTCTCCCCAGACATACTTAAGAGAAAAGGCCAGAGTATGTCTGGATACCATACCCCTCGAGGTTCTACAGAAGGCTCCTGACATGCAGGAGATGCCCAGGCAGTGCTTGTGAAATGAGTGGATGAGTAAATGGAAGGCAGTCTTTAAGATTAAAACTTACTGAGACCTCCGTCACTTTCCCGTTTCTCTTCTAGCCCTAATAACCAGGAGGCTCAGAGTGTGCTCTCTTGCTCAGCCACAGCCCCGGAATGGGTCCTTGGAATTTGCACATTTGTTTCTCCCTCCTTTCCCTGTCATTTCCTTTTTCTCTAAAATTCTGTAAACCTAACTATGTGTTCTTTTTATTGACTTTTCTACAGCCCTTTGGGAACATGAAAGGGAAAAGGAATAAAGGAAACAAAGGTGCTCTCAGTCATGATTTGTTGCTTGGGATCTTTCTGGTCATGCTTACTTTCATTGTCCTTCAACCCCACTGGCTGTGTTACCACAGCCCAGTGGGTAGATGAGAGGACGAACAGACGGATGGATGGATGGGAGGAAGGAATGGATAACTGGTCTTCACATTCCCATTTTGCAGGTGGATAAAGTAAACAAGAGTGAGTAAGCCAGGTCATTCATTTGTTCACAATAAACATTTACTGGAAAGTCACTAGGCTGTTCTCTGAAAATCAGAAATAAATCAGTAGATCTCACCCCTCAATCCTCTCTAGTTTTAACAAGCTGAATTAGGGGACACCTGGGGGGCTCAGATCGTTAAGCATCTGCCTTTGGCTTAGGTCATGATCTCAGGATCCTGGGATCGAGCCCTACATCAGGCTCCCTACTCAGTGGGGAGCCTGCTTCTCCCTCTCCCTCTGCTTCTGCATCTCCCCCTGCTTGTACTCTCTCTTAGTCTCTCTAAAATAAATAAACAAATCTTTAAAAAAAAAGAAGCTGAACTGGGTCCACTGATACAAGTTTTTTGAGGTGGCACAAATGCAACCAGATAGGAGCAGTGACACAGAAAACAGCAGGGACTGTCCAACGCACCAGCCACAGAAGACGTGTGAGCAAAGATGCTTTGGAGAATGAAAATATCAGTACAGATTTCTGGTTAATTGTCCTACAGGAAGATTAGAAATTAGATTGGAGAAGATCCAATAAAGGAAACCCAAGAGATACGAAAGCAGCTAGGGAGGGGGATGGACACTGTCGCATCAGGGCTGAGTATTTTCCTTTTTGTGTGGTTAAAGGACATTGAATTGGGTGACATCAGAAGCTGTCTTTGTTTCCCAGCTTCATCAGTTGTTAGGTCCATGGCCCTGGGAAAATTATTTTGCCTCTCTGAGACTCAGCTTTCTTACTTGAAAATGGAAATAATAATACTTGACACTGAAGATTGTTTTTATGAACCAGAGAGCATGCTTCCTATGCTGGTAGATGTGTAGGAAATGTCGGCTGAGGTTCCGCGAAGACTGAGCATTGGAGTTTTGCTTAGAGGCTATGCAAGGGGAGCGATGGGCAGATTTTTCCAGAAGATCATAGTGTCCAAGCCTTTAAGCTCCCCGTGTCTGAGAGCCACAGTCTCCTGCCCTTTGCTGTGGTCATCAGCAGGGTTCATCCCAGAAGGCTCCCATGGCCCTAGCCTCTGTTCCCAAGGTTGAGAAGAGGGCTGCATATGGACTGGTCTGCATCATACTGTCAGCCTGCATTCTGCTGTCCAAACTAGACTCTGAATTATTGAGTAGCAGGACTCTCAGAAATCACTGGATCTTCTTCCTCCATCTGGAGAAACTAGTGTTTCACAGTTCATGTGGTGAAGAAGTGGGGACTGGCTCTCCCTTAATCACAAAGAAATGAAGAGAGTAGTCTTGCCTATCTGTCCCAATGTTGCATTTGTATGCAGTGAACTCAATATTTAAGCTGTTCCTTCCAGCCTGTTCCTTCCTGTTGTGACTTCCAGAGTTTCTGAATTGAGCCCGATCCGCTGTATAAACCCCAAGTGACTCCATACAGACTGGAGAGGAATTCCACCTGCTATCTTTATTTCCTAAGTAGTTTGTTTGGAAATTTGGATCCGTGGTTTTCATGACAGATCTTAACTACCAGCCATAGAGCCAACCTTCAAATGCTTTCTTTTCTTTTCTTTTTTTCCAAATCCAGATTATTTTTGTTTTGTTTTTTTTTTTAATTTTTCTTGTGTTATGTTAATCACCATGAAAGTCATCATTAGCTTTTGATGCATGTTCCAAGATTCACTGTCGTGCCCTGCTTTTACTTTGCTCTTCAAGTCAAGCGCAGTGGTTGTGAAGCTTTATGGATCTGCTGGTGAATGTGAATTATTCCTGCCCACGTGCTCTGGGAATGCTGCCATTAGAGTTCTAACTCTCTGACACCAGCAGGGTCTGTCCACATGTCCACCTTCTCCACTGTGCACTGTGAGCTCTTGGGAGGATGGCACAGTAATTTGTTCATCTTCATTTCCTAGCAACAGACATGGTGTCCAGCATATGGAATGTGCTCAATAAATGACTGTTGGATGGATGAACGAATGGTGACTGATGGACACTGAGAACCTTCTTAAATTCTTTCAGCGCTTTTAATTGTTTTCCTAAGCAGTAGAGGCCCATGCTCACGCCCTCATTATCTCTTCCTGTTTAACGATTAACCGACACTTGCAATTCCTTTTTACACCGGATACCATCTGTGCTGAGCCCAGTTGGCTTCCCTTGCCCTCAGGGGAAGGGCATCACTGGGTACAGCCTTGAAATATGGGCTGATAAAATAAAGAGTGATGACCTTCCCTTGCTCTATTTTCACGTAAGTGTTTATATTAAGGGACTGTTTCTAGCTGAATCTTTTCAGGGACTGCTTCCTGAGTGAGAAGACCAACTCACATCAACAAGTCCCTTACTCATTTCCTTGCATTGCTTTTTAGTGGTTCAAGAAAAGGAGGATTCTTAAGCCCCCAGTTTGTCATCCTCTTAAGAAGACTGTGTTGCTGGGGCACCTGGGTGGCTCAGTGGGTTAAGCCTCTGCCTTCAGCTCAGGCCGTGATCTCAGGGTCCTGGGATCGAGCCCCACATCTCGGGCTCTCTGCTCAGCAGGGAGCCTGCTTCCTCCTCTCTCTCTGCCTGCCTCTCTGTGTCAAATAAATGGGTAGAATCTTAAAAAAAAAAAAAAGGAAGACTGTGTTGCTTTTACTAAGCTATAGAAAGTTAAGGGAAAAAAACACTATCATGATTTTCATCAGATTTAGACTCTCCTACCTGACTGGTTTTATGCTCACTTTCTTCCGAGTCTTCCATGCAAGTTACAGCACTGAGAACTGCCATGTCAGGGTGTCAGCATTTCATGTCCCATCTCTCCTCACCATCACTAAGTACCATGATTTCCCTTCACACAGTTGAGCTGACCTCTTTTTGTATCTGTTTTGTGTTCACAGCTGGTGAAAAGAAAAACCTTATATGTATGAACCAATTAACCTCTGAACACCTGCTGTGGGATAGGCACCACACAAAATTGTGAGGACTCAGAAAAGAATTTGATATGTCCATGGTCCCCTGGGGCTCCCCATCTAGGGAGCGAGTCAAGTAGAACAGTAGAGCTATGTATGCAAGGCATGTGGGAGTGAGTAGGAGAGGTGACTGTAGCACTCACTTCTGCCTGGGCAAGGTGGTGGGACTGGGGTGGAAAAGGTTCTTTATCGAGAAGGTTAGGTTTGAGTTAGACCCAAAATGTAGATTGTAATTTATTCAGCACATGAGAAGAGGAGGAAGATTAGAGCAGCACAGATAGCAGAAGTATGTATGAGGGCTCAGAAATATGGAAAACATGATGAGTTTAAAATAAAACTGGTGGCATCTCATTACCTGATTTCAAGCTTTACTACAAAGCTGTGGTCACCAAGACAGCATGGTACTGGCATCAAAACAGACACATAGACCAATGGAACAGAGTAGAGAGCCCAGATATGGACCCTCAACTCTATGGTCAAATAATTTTTGACAAAGCAGGAAAAAATATACAGTGGAAAAAAGTCTCTTCAATAAATGGTGCTGGGAAAATTGGACAGCTATATGTAGAAGAATGAAACTCGACCATTCTCTTACACCGTATACAAAGATAAACTCGAAATGGATAAAGGACCTCAATGTGAGACAGGAATCCATCAGAATCCTAGAGGAGAACATAGGCAGTAACCTCTTTGATATCAGCCACAGCAATTTCTTTCAAG